>JAIPRN010000574.1:0-77293 GCA_025469175.1 Geopemphigus sp. TES_GeoC_2020
CACACACACACACACACACACACACACACACACACACACACACACACACACACACACACACACACACACACAAACACAAACACACACACAAACACCCACATACAGGCCTAAAATCAACCGAACAATATTGTTTTATTTCCGGATATAGGGATAGAATTTTTTTTTATCCAGACATCATCATTTACACAACGTACGCCACACACACACACACACACACACACGTGCGCGACGACCGATAAAATACCGTAAATTTTCGAAAAGAAAAACGTCTGAACACGGAGGGATCGGCGGGACGTCAAAACCTATCCGGCGTGAAAAAAATATAATGCTCCACGCAATGTTATTTTTGTTGTATAAAAAGGTCTTCCTTTTCTTCGGCATTCCGTTACACAATATTTGTATTTTGAGAAAAAAGAAACACGTTTCGTGAACACGCAATACTTCTTTTTTTCCTTTACCTTTATCATTTACCAAATCGGTACGTTTTTGTGGTATTGTGGGCGCAAAGGAATCGAACCGGGCAAATGTTTTCCTTTAAATAAAATTCAATACGCGTTTCATCGTTCCCCTTTACGCTCGAATTTACGAGTAAAACGCGTGTTATTCTCCCTCAAAAATATTTTGTTTAAACCGTTAAAGTGTGGCGAAACTGACATTTATTGATGGCCAAGTTTCACGAATTGACTTGTTTTCCAATACTTGCCCGGTCACGTCAATTACCACTGACGTGGGTTAACCCGTAAAGCATTTCACATCTAGATTCCTGTGATGATTTCGTTACTGCAAAGGTTGTGAAATATGCCGGAATATATTATAGTTCTGCGAAATTGCGAAAGTAAATACGCCTTTTATTCCCCTTTTTATATACTCACGGTGCCGTTCTATGTAGTTATTCACCCTTTTCATTCGTGTCCAGTAAATTTTTCCGGTTTCTGAATAAAGCTTATATAAGTTCCGAACCCGCGTGCCCGCTACTAGCTCCCGAATAGTACATTATTATACGCCCAATCGATGAATACGTGCGTATAATAACGAGTGTGTGTTCGAGTATTTCTATTAGGGCTTCGTGAAATATGAAAATACTTAAAAAAAAAACGTTAAAAAATCCCGAACGTTTTCGTACAAACCTTTTCGCAAGTATTAAACAATTTTCTTTTCAGACAAGTGACGAGTATTTTTCGTGTTCGGTCGTACAACGCGAAACGAATGCCGAAATACGAATACAAAACTGCAATAAAGCATGCATTAGGTTACGTTTGTGTACCGGTACAATCCGTTTTATAAATAGTCTCGGGTAAGTCATCGATATACTGGGCATAGAGAGCAAAATATTTATCTTTTGGCTCTACGGGTCCAACGATAATATTATATAAGCGCTACCAGTGAGTTATCATGTCGAATATCAAAATAAGCGAAACACAATAAACGGGCGCGCGTGCCAATCCAATTAGGAATATATTTATTTTATGTCATTCGTTACGGTATATGAGAAATTATTTACGTGGCGTCCAGAATATTTTACCCGAATTTTTGGACCTCTATTAATTCTACACGTCCGAAAATTTTCTCCGCTCCTCCTCACACAATTTTTCTACACGCGTTATTTTACTAAAATTGTTACGAGTGCAGCTCGTGTTCAGTTTTAACAGCGTTGGGGAACTATAATAAATCAAATTTTATCCGTCACCAATGTTCAATGTTCAATAAATATGTCGTCAATAAACACGCTAATATATATATATGAACTCAAGAACGAGAGTAACAGTGTTATTAGATCGAATACATTTTCATAATAAAGATTCACTCGTTTTCGTTCGTTTAAACGAATTATTAGAATATTCGTGTCCAGCGACCGCGAAAAAAGAAAAACACACAAACGGACTCGACGCGAGTCTGGTGCGTAAGTACGGGAACCGACTTCGTGACGGTCTTATTGCCGTCAAACCCATACCGCCACCTTCCCTGCCGACTGATCGGTTTGAAGCGGAGGAGGGCAGTTGTCAACGCCTGCCTTGGGTGGTAACCGTCGCCATTGCAGACTCGTCGTGCAGCGGTTTCGGACTCGACTGGACCGAAAGAAAGAATGCGGAAGAGACAAATGGATAGAGCAGTATTTATTACTGTCACGGCCTTATAACCGCTATACGTTATTATTCGTTTACTCGACTACTACCTTTCGGCCGAATACTGTCGTCGTCGATAACAGTTCTTTTATTTACTTTCTAAATAATTCAGATTTTTAGCGTCCGTGCGACTTTACTCACGAAATTCGTGGTAATACCAATACATGTCGAAACATTTTATTCGTATAAATTTATAACATATGCCTACCTCTGATATCGAACAATTCACCCCTATATTTTCTTTTGCGTTCCATTATTGTTTGACACGTTCGCTAAGATATTTTTCTAGATACATCTCCATATAGGATATATATATATATGTATAAATAGCATTTTATTCGGACTAGATCGAAAACCATTCTATTTTTCATCTACCTGTGGGTTTTGAATGGAACAGTTAGACAGGATGTTTCGGATACCTATTATATGTATACTCTGGGACGGATGTAGACGTTATAAAAGATTTGTAAATAATCGTTTAAAATTTTTAATCAAAAAACGAAACTGAAATACCCGTAGATATTTTTCAAATTCGAAATCGTTTTTAGCTCCAAACAATTTAACATTTTGCTTATTCAGGAACTTCTTCAGAATTCGTTCATTCTTGTGCATTCATACACGTCAAATTAACCGCGATATGCATAGGTGATCTTAAATTTCTTGTTATTAGAACAACAATTATAAAGGAAGTCCAAGTTTTTCACCTGGTCGCTCATATTTAAAAAGTTTAATGTGTCTGCCAAATTTGGTTTAATAGTAAAAATAGACGACAAACTGTAAATATTTCACAATTGACTTATTCAAAGCTGTCGCATAGATAGATCCCTTGTAGAGTAGAGTAGTAGAGTAGTAGTAGAGAGCTACTTTTTTCTCTAAATCAAATTTTCATGTCGAGTTTTTCCTGTACTAATGGGATCAACGAATTATCTTTCTAATGGGCCTTTTTTACGTTAATCGTAGCAACAACGAAAAATCCTCTTCTAAATATTATAAAACTATGCTCGAATTCTTTTCATATTAAAAATACAGGCTACGGACAAAAATGTCCGTTTCAAAAATTAAATAATCGAAAATATAATTAATTATCGTATCGTGTAAATATATTATAGGTATTAGAGGAACAATGATGGCTCCTTGATTTTGATAACTTCATTGTTTCTAACTTGGCACGTTGCACACGAAACAAACAGCAGACTACACATTATCGGGAGATAATCACTAAACAATAATGTTCCGGAAGGGCGGAATAGTTAATTTTTTGTATTTAATTGGTATTCATCATTCCACTATATGCCATCTATTAAGAACAATAGAAAATCGGATTGTCGAGGATTATGCAAAATATTACTTATACAATGTGTAGTCGGAGAAAATAGCGTTTCCACTAACGGGTAATTAGTAAACTAATATTGACAGTTCTAAATTGAAATGGCCAGTTGTATTTACATGTTCGGATTGTTCCTAACTATTTTAAATACACGAGTATATTGATTAGGTATGTGCGATTTAATCTGCGATAAATAATTTGTACTTTACGAGTAAAAAATAAATAATATATACGCATTTACTAATTATGTCGTATTTGCGTCGTTCATTTATGGTTTTAACTAAATATTGGTAGTAAGGCAAATGTTTGTATCCATTTGCGCAAAAATATTTTGGGCAATTTTGAAAATACCATAGTATAAGCTCTGAAAGAAAATATAACAAACACCCAAGATGCGGACGAATTAAAGACAGAAAAAATATCGCGAGAATTCGGGAAGTGGCAAAAGAAATGTGTATCTCCCAATTCATTAAACTTGGATATGTTATCTAAACAAACGCTGCGAATAACTATTGATCGTTCAACGTACGTAACGATATAATCTAAATGGATTCTAACCGGTCAAATGTGTACAAATAAACTGTTTATTGTTGTATTTTATTTTTAATCGTCGTATTTTCGGACAAACGTTTTACTAAACGCTTCGTAATATTCAATATATATATATATATATATATATAATTGTATTCCTAAAAATGTCAAAGCGTAAATGCCTAAATTTCCACGGGATTTCTTCGTATTATCTCTGGACTCCAAATACTCGATTGGTAAACACGCGTGTGTTTTTTCGATTCGTCGCCGTCGTTTTGGTCGTAAATAATTTATATCGTCAATTACGCTAATTAACCGATTTATGTGTATTGTCTTCGGGGGCGTTCGTCTATTCGTAAATAAATAAAGTGTACGCCGGAATATGAGGGTTCGAAAAAAAATGTATCCGAACGTAGTTGCCGACAGAATTTACGGGAATGATAAACAGCATCTATGACCCATAACTATTACTACTACTACTACTACTACTACTACTACTACTATTAATATACATAGTAATAATAATATAATAATAATAATAAGAAGAAGAAGAAGAAGAACAGTAATAGTAATCATAGATTACGATTATTGTTACGTTGGGTACGCGAAATTGAAAAACGATATGGGCGCGCGTTAAAAAAAAATTCGTTAATGACGCCAAGGTCATTACGACGACGATATATAATAAAGGCGTTGGCGCGGCACGTCCCCGGTTTATTATTCGCCTAAAATTGGTTCCGACGACGTCCGGGCCACTGTGGCGTAAAATATCGCAGACGCCGAAGTTATCTAGACGCGTGTGCCGGCAACGCGACGTTCTAGAATGTCGCGCGGAAGTGTATAAGCAAGAACACCCGATCGAAAGTAAAAATCGCGCGCACGATCTTGCCAGTGTAGGTGGGGGGGGGAACCGTGGTACGGTATTTGTCGTACGGGACAAACTATTGTACGATTGGCACCGTGCCGCCGGAGTGCGCGTCGGTCGGCCGAACGTTTCAAAATACTACTCGGTCGGTCTGTCGGTGCATCACCGCCGGCTCCTGTTTGTTCGGCGCTCCGCAGTTCTCGTCCGACGTCGTTTGCGTGTTGTCGCGGCGCGTTCGTTCGTTTTCCGTGCGTTTGTGCCCCGTTCATTGTGTGTGTGTGTGTGTGTGTGTGTTTTCTCGAATATTCACTTTTCGCCGTCGGGAGCGTCAAAAGTGTCGACGATCCCGTCGCGTTTATTTTTACCGGCTTACGAACGTATCATTTTACGCGAGTACGGTTTTTTTGTTTGTTCGTTCGTGAGGTGCGTCGAAAATCACCGGCCGTTTTACTATGGCAATCATGGACACGAATCCGGAGAGCCATCAGTACCAATACATTCAGGACACGTCTCTAGCGTCGGTAAGTGTTAATTGAAATAGTAGCCCGCCCCCCACCATTTATTACGTAAAGAACACGAATTGCGCGTCTACGTGTTTCGCGCGATATCGTCCCGAAATTACCGGGAGAGGTTTCAATCGATTCCGTTGACGTGTCGTCTTTCGGTTACGTCGATTTACGACAATTAACGGCGTCGTTAAACTGCGCACGCGTGTAAAGGTTTTGCCGAGGGGGCGACCGGTGATAGAAAATTCCTTTCCCGATACGTTTATATTCGTTCTCTCTTCCGTGTTAGTAGTTCCGTTGTACCAAAAACGTCGAAACGGCGACATTAATTACGAACGTATTCGATTACGGTAAATCGGTACGAGCACGGATCGTCGTCCGTTTACCGGGCATATTTTTATTTCCCGCCGTAAATGATGGCATATATTTCGGCGGCGGTTCGTTATTGACGATTATTTAACGAACCGAAAAAAAAACGCCCGAAAAACGAAACCGTTCGCCGGGCGGGATACTCGAACCATCCATTTTCTTACGTACTCGAAGGCCCGTCGCCAACCGAGCGCATCGCCGTGAATCGAAATCACTCTTCCACAGTGTGTACCTCTTCCAAACGCGACAACAATTAATAGTCAAGTCGTACTCGTCGCACAACCGTAACGACGTCGCGACTTATTTATTTCTCTTTCGGTTAACCTTGTCAGTCACAATAGGGCTCCCTCCTCCCCATCGTCCACTTAGACCGTCCGCCGCAATTGGCCCGACGACGACCTTTAAATATTCGACGAATTCCCGGTCGATACATCCAAACAAACACGTACATAATTATTAGAACTGTTTGGCACAGCGATCATATCGAACGAGGCGCGCGACGTCAACACACGAGTAAACAATGTTCGCGCCCGCGGACGAACACAATCGTAATAATCATTAGCGTAACGATAATAACGGCGATAACCGTTAGAATCAGTGGGTGAGGAGGGGGGATAGGAGGTCGGAATTCGTTTTATTAACGATTTCGTTCGCGCTGTATTCGACCAGCGAATGGGACGCGCCGCTGTTCCGTCAAACTTGCAACTCCGCACGGACGTTTAACCGTACGAGTTCTTTTCACGTGTTGCAGTTGGACTCCAAGACGAGCCCGTTGGCCATGTTAGTACGGACCTGCAGTCAGATTGGAGCGGACCCGCCGATGGCAGCCGCGGCCAAGTCGAAGAAACAGGCGGCCATGGCAACACCTGTGTCCACCCCAGTCTCAGCGGCGGACCGGCCGCACAGCGCGTCGCCGGCCGCCGCGGTGGCCGCCGCGTACTTGAGTCACGCGGCCGCTAAACAGCACCGGAACCACAACAACAACTACGTGGAAGAGCCGCCAAAACCACCGGCAAAGTTGAACTTTAAACCGTACGAAACCACCGTACTGACGCCGACGCCGCATCAACACCAACAACACAATCACCATCACCAATACGGCAACAACAACAATAACAAAACGTCGCACCGTCAGTCCAACAATGAGGACGATGTTCGCCCGAAAAGCAGCAGCTCGGAAGATAACGGCGGCACGCACGGAAAAAAACGTAAGTCAGCTTCGCCGCGTGACGATTACGTGTCTTCGCATCACGGCGCGTCCAAAAGCAGCCGTCGGTCATCGTCGTCGTCTACGTCCGCGTCCTCAGAAATAGCCGCCGACCCGTCCACTGACCCGATAATCCGGTCCGGGCTGGAAGTGATGCATGGCGTGGCCGCTAAACCGTTCTGCCCGCCGCCACCGCCAATGGCCGCGCACTCGCCGTACAAACCGGACGCGCTGGCCGCTTTCCGGCACACATACTTACCCGGCGCCCCGTGGATGCCAGCGGCCGTGTCCCTGGCCGCAGCCGCCGCGGCCAAACCGCCGTCACCGCCGTTGTCGTCGTCGTCGCCCGGTGGCGAATGCAAGGACCCAATGTGCGGCGGCCCGGCGGCTGGTTGCGGCCAACCGCAACAGCACGCAGCCGCCGCTGCCGCGTTGGCGTTCGCCAGTCAATACCATCCGATGATGGCCGCGGCCAATGGATGTCCGGCCGGCTGCGCGCAGTGCGACCATCAGCGGTACCTGACGTCACTGATGGCCGCCGCGGCGGTGCCAGCGTTTTACGCGCCAGTCGCACGCCCGTACACGTGCAGTTGGGTCATACCTGGCGGCGGTGGTGGTAGTGTCAGTGGCGGTGGCGGCGTCGGTCACCAATTGTCGGCCGCCGAATCAGCTACCGTGCCGCCGTCGTTATGCGGCAAAAGTTTCGGCACGTCCGACGAACTGTTGCAGCATATTCGCACGCATACTTCCGGCGGCGGCGGCATCACCGCCGGCGCCGGACCCGTGTCGCCGACTACGGCCGCCGCGTTCTCCGCCTACAACGGTCACCTGTCCCGTCACCTGTTCCACCATCCGTCGACCGCCGCCGCGGCCGCGGCCGCCGCTGCCGCCGCGTACGGCAAACCGCTATCGATGATACCGCCGTCGCCGTACAGCGCGTTCAACCCGACCGCCGCCTACTGTTACCCGTTGCCGACCACCGCCACCACCAGCACCAGCACCGCCGCAGCTGCCGCGGCCGCTGCCGCCGCAGCCGCCGCCGCGTACCATCATCACCATCACCATCAACAACAGCAGCAACAGCCGCATCCGCTGTATTCGCCACGCGGTGACACGTCCGCTGCCACCGTCAGTCGTTAGCGCGATTTCACGCGATCGACAAATTTATATTATATATATTTATATAGTGACACTGTGATAGCGCTCATCCACATATTACGTATCGTACCGAGTATATGTTTTATATTGTCGAAGAAGATCCATAATTTTGGGTTCGTCGATCCATAACTCACTCTATCTCTCTCTCTGTCGTTCTCGCTAATTCTATTTTCGTTTTGTTATTATAACGTGGTGACACCAACGTACGTTGTCCTCTCCTCGCGTAACGCGCGTGTTTTTGGGCGGGAGCGCTCACGCCATTTTTTCGAACGTAATTACCGTTTCCGATACGCGATATTTATTTATCGCTATATAAGACGCGTTCCGTCGTTTAGCCGTTAATTATTATAGACGTCGCGTATATATATTTATGTACGACACCGCTGCATTGACATTTTCCCCCTCAGACAGCGATTGATTTACAAGTTATTTATTAGTAAACCCGCTCTCGTTTTTTTAACAATTTTTTTACGTATTTTACGACCTCGTTGTTATTTTAATTTAACCGACGGCGCACGTGATTTATCGTCGTCGCGAATGTCACGTGTATAATATATATATATATATTATATACGCCGCGTAATATTTTAGATTATTATTATCGTTTGATTTATTATTATTATTATTATTATTTACCTATTCGTGTATAAAATACAATACGTGTCAACAATAAACGATTAACTAAAACGTTATTCATTTTCCATTTTTTTTTTTTTTGTTCGTTTTCGTCCCATAGCCTACTCCGGTTCGTTTTCAGGAATATCGGAATACGACAACGTACACGTGCGCACGTCGTACGGTCGTATGATTTTGTCGTACGTACTTTCGTTATTCAACGAGAACCGTATGACGTTCAACCGATAGTTCGTGCTCGCCGAACGTGTGTCGTCGTCAATGACTTGACCAGCCGCCGGGCGTTTAATTACGGAACTTGTCCGGTGATCGACATTAGCGTGTCCGGCACGGTGACTCGTATCAGTCCGACGAAATACGCGGTAGCGTGTTTCGAGAACAAAACGAACGACGGACGTCACGCGGATACGGCACGTTCGGTTTTTTAATAACGCGTCTCGGAAACTATCGCGACGTACGATCTAGCCGTTTCCGCGCTTACGGGGTGCGCTGTCCCAAGTAGGGCGTACCGTCTAACGTATACGGTGGGCTGAGTCTGTTGGGCACGACGTTTCGACGGTGGCCGCGCGCGGTCCAGACGCCTAATCGTCGAATTTCGTTTTCGTCGATTATTTTCGCGTTCGACTTAAGCTATATTCTGTTTCTACGCTGTGTTACGCCGCGATTGAGTTGTACGTTTAGACGTGGCACGAGAGAAGTTTGTCCCGTCGGAATGGCCAAATGAAATCGCCGGACGTTCGTCCGGAGCTTCCGGAGTAATTCGGCCGATATAATTATACGATTTAGGAGGAAATTAAATACAATTTAGAACTCCCGTAGCGCGGAAACCGTAAAATTATCGTTTGGTTACATTACGCGAACGCGCGGCGAATTCTATACCGAGAGAAGAAAATGGTAATTGGGAAAGCTTCGCGTGGGTGTTTTGAACGCCCTTTTGTGCGTTCGTACGCAATATACTTCCAAGCGTTACGACGGCAATAACGACAATAATAATACAATTAGCCGAACGTGTCAAGTACTCGTGTAATAAACGTATACATATATATATATATATAGACACGACGACGTTGCACGAATGGCCCGAGACGTTGGGCTACTTGGCTTCGAGAACGCGCGCGCGACTATACGCCAAGGCTACGCAATTTTCGTGACGCGATTCAACGGTTCTAAAGAAAACTCGTAATTCGTTTAGTCAACGCGACGTTGAGTCGTTTTAGAAATAAAAAATACAAAAATGACGATAATTATTTCAATAGCGAAGTTCGCGCGCCCAACAATTATCGAACGGTAGACTTATAACATTCGGGAGTACGATTAGTGTTTGATCCTCCGACTATTAGCGCAGAAGTTCGATTACAAAATGTAGCGTTCGACGTCAAAAACGTTTCGTCGTCGAGTTTTTCGTACCGATCGATTATATCATTTTATCGGTAAACGCGGTATACTATTGTCCCGCGAAACTCCGAACGGTGTTATGCGAACCAAACGAGCAACACGGACCACGCGTATGTATAAAGGACTTTGGGTAGTGTTTCCACACTTTGTGAAGAAAATATTCGCTAAATCGCGTCGCTAATTCGTCTGATAACAGAGTCGTTCGCCTGGAAATATCGATAATGTTTTTACGTCGCCGTTCAGAATCGCCGGGATGATAAAAACGTCCATAACGACGTTGACATTGAACGAGACGAGTAACGATTAGAGAAGCCGTGGTAGCGTTTAAACACTATGCGTTAACGAATACGAACACGAATCGTATCGCGTACGAAATAAAGCGATTTTCCGTAGTAAATCAAACGTATTCGTGTCGTCCCGTTCGGTTGTTTCGTTTTTCAAGAATGTGCGACGAAACGTGTATATTTGCGACGGATGCGTAAAACGAGAGATAGTATTTGAACGCGCGAAAAGGCGAAAAAAGCCGAAACTGTAACTTTATACGTCGTCAAACGTAGAACCGCGCGGAGTTGTTATTATTAATTCGCGCGATACGCGTCGGCGCCCGCGAATTACGGACAGGTCGTCGTGAACGCGGCGCGATTTTCAAAATGACCGGTGAGTACGCGTTGTAACCGATGTGTTGCCGTGTAGGACGGACATTAATTTCTGCGTTCCGCGCGTCCAACAATCGCCCCGTTCCAAGTGTGCGGAATTTTCGCCCGGCTTTACGCGCGCCGATACGTTCGATTACGGTTTTCAAATAAACCCGTCGAACGTCGATGAAAAGGCGGGCACTAAATTATAATAGCGCGTCGTAAAACCGTTCTAACGGTTAACGGTACACTGCCGGAAACCGCGAACGTTTTACGCGCGCGCGCGTAAATTTATTTATATTCGAGCCTCGTTGCCGTTACATAAACGGTCGGAAGATTGTACACTCGAAACGATAATTTGTCTTCGCCGAGGTCGGACATTATTATCTCGGGCGAATTTGTGCGAATTATTTAAATAATTTCGTATCGAAAATCGCGTGTTCCGCCGGCTATAATATACGCGCTATACGTACATATTATACTATGTATGACAACGCGTATATATTATTACACTCGGTTAAGTCAAACATCCTGTTATTTTGCGTGTGTGTGTGTGTGTGTGTGTGTGTGTGTGTGTGTGTGTGTGTGTGTGTATGTGTGTGTGTGTGTGTGCACGCGCGCGCGGTTAGCACGTTTAAGTTTGGGAGAACTTTAATGATTAATGCGCGAACGTGGTACGCCCGCGATAATCGCCGTCACCGCCGCTGGTCCAAAATATTATTATTATTATTATTATTACGACGGAGACCCGGTGGATTTATAATAGTAATAATATAGGCGTTACCGTACAAATCGTCTTAAACATAGTTCGATTGGCCACGACAATTATTCAGAATTATTGTCCCGGTCAAACATTACGCCGTGTAGCGATTTCGATTTATTAACGCGTTTCCCCTATATTGCGTCACTGGTTGCACGCTAAGTGCGCAAGCCCCGCGTGATTTTGTCGTTTCCGGTTGTTGAATAACGCGTACACGAAACGCGACCGTCAAGAAAACGCGACGACGGGATGACATTTTTGGTCACGGCCAGACGAATCCTTACGAACGAGTTTCGGGCCAGTGAAGCATACGCCACGCGGTGTGTAGACAATAACACCTATTCGATAAGCCAAAAATATATACGGGGATTAGCGCGAGGAACGAACAGCGGGCTGGTGCACACGTTCGGCGTACACGAAATGTACCCGTGATATTCGCTCGTTGTGGGATAGCGGGACCCAAAGGAGCGTCTGGAGGACGCGGTAAGAAATGGAACGAGTAGGCTTTAGGGTCCGACGGGCAAAGACGAGCGTCGAATAGAGGAGGGGGGGGGAATCGTTGTCAAGGAATTTGCGACCGGACTGTTGTACGAGGGAAGCGAACGCGCCAGACGATTTATCGGGTTAAGATTTCAGGGAGAACGGTGTTTCCTTTTTCCTTACCGATACGGAAATTCCAATTTCGATATTATGGCGTCGGCGAAACGGCTAGCTGTATGTCCTCGAAAATGGTTCGAATCTACAAAATGTCCAACGGGTTCGTCGTCGGAATAAATACACTCCGGGTTACCCGTCGACACAATCGGCCCTTTGATATTCGCGCGCGACCGTTTGGAGTTGAAATGCCCGTGTGTCGCCAATTCCGGGAGAATGCCGATCGTCGCCTTTTGCGAAACAATTACGAGGCCGATTTCGGGCTAAATTAAAGTATCGTTGCCGTTTCGTTCGGGCGGAACGTTGTCCGCGCATACGCACGGCCGGGGAAACGCGTGCATCCACGGGGACGACGAAAGACCGGTAATTGTTCCGCCGACGGCCGGTGCCACGTTCGCGGGAAAACGGCGACTACGTCGCGACGATCACGAAAAGAATCCCCGCGTATAATCCGTCAACCGCCGCGGTACGGTTGGACGGGATTACGTCTGTGGGAGCGGTCGACATTTCTGGCCACCGAATCTACTGCCGCGTATTTTTATTTCACCGACCGATACGGATTTTCACCAACAACCGTTTTAACCACATACCGGCCGGGCTTAATTGTATTAACGAAACCGCAGTCGCCCGACTATTCGTCACCCTTTAAACGCGCGTATAACGAAAAGCGGGTAACGATTAACATTATGTTTAGAATATTTGTACGCGTTTCTTTATAGCGTAAAATGCATTAGGTCCACACCGCGAACTCTGGTGCGCTATTAACCTACAAGAAAAATGAAAACGAAAAATGAAAACGCCCGGCATCTTCGCGAAGTTAATAAACCAAACATGTACCGTTCGTTTTTCGACGAATGTCCAACGAGTTCTCGACGTTCCGTCCCGAATTCGTTCAATATCCGACGTGGGCACACAAGACGGGTCGCCATAATTGGCGTATTTATAAGGGGGGAGGATGGTGTTATGAGTTTCCATCCCTACCCTCCAGAAATCGTTTAAAGATCTCGAATTTTAAACGCGTCAATAAAATAATTGTAGGCAGTTGGTTTCTTTAGTATGTCTTTCTAGTTTGTTTCTTCTAAACAAAATATTTAAACGTATAACTGAAGTATTTCTTCGGTTTCGTTAATTAATTTTTATGTAAAAACTATTTATAAAATTCTAACGAAACCGGTGTGCGATAATATCCGAGTTTCGAAATTATTTCATTATTACGGCACCCCCCCCCCCTTCAAACAAAAAAAAGTTTGTAAATACGCCACTGGCTATTAATATATTATTTCACGAGCGCGCATAATAGGTGTACGATTTGAAGACGAGACGGATTATTAGATAAAACTCGAATTTTTATCGTCGAATGAAAGCGCGCGTGTATGTGTGCGTGGATACAAAAGAAAATAACGAAATATTTGGGGGCAGTGCAATACAAACACGCGGCGCGTCGGTTACGCGCGAGCGAGTACAGCACCAGTCCAGCTGCTTATTATGTACTGCACGTCATAATAATAATAATAATACGTAACTAACGCGAAGTCTTCGGGCGATAAAAAAAAAACGACGCGTACAATAAACGGAAAAAACGCGAAACGCGCCGAACGTATCGTCGTTATATATTATTAATGCGCGACGCGCGCGTGTGCGTCTACTCGGCGATGAAAAATCGAATACCGTTAAGTCGCGCTAATGAAGTTTGTTTCCCCTTGCCATCATCCGTTCACAACTGCATCGGGCAGTAACACACACACACACACACACACACACACACACACGGGGAGTATAGTGTAAGACGGGGGGAGGGAAGCTGATGGGATAAGAGGAGGGAAAAGGAATCGATTGTCGGTATTTGACAAGACGAATTACACACGATTCATTTGTCTCGGCGCTGCAATAACACGCGCGGGAAAAATTAATCAAGGTCCTCTACGCGCACAGCAGTCGGCGCGACCGTATACAATGCAGGTACGTATCGTGTACGTATGTATAATTATATGTCCGTATAATACCATACGTGCGCGCGTGTGTGCGTGTGTGTACGTGTGTGTATTTCGGACGGTTTTCTTTTCACGGTTTAAAAGAAAAAAAATGATTAGTCGCGTACTACGGTCTCTGTAGGGGCCGCGGCGATGAATCACGTAGAAAAAAAAATCTGTTTACGAGCGGGACGGGCTAATACTGTCAGCAGGAGACCTGCGCGCAGGTTTGACGTGACGGCGGCCCGTAATTAGGACACACTCTCGTCGTCGTCGTAGTCGTAGCCGTAGTTGTAACCGTTTAATTACGCCATTAGGGAGACGCGCGAGCGTGGTGCTCTCGACACGACAGAGAAAGAGAGAGAGAGAGAGAGAGAGAGAGAGAGAGAGAGAGAGTGATAAAGAAAGACGGATAAAGCGAAAGAGTGAAAACGAGGGAGGAGGAGGAATCGTTAAAAAATAAAAGAAGAAAAAAAGGAGAAAATGATAGCTAATTTGTACACGTCACGAGCAGACATTTATCATAAATACGCGCGCGTGTGAACGGTACGAGTACGGGGTGGGGTGAGCAACGAAATCAAATGACAGAGAATAACGAGCAGGTTTTTACGTCGTGTGTGTGTGTTTTTCCAACGTCGTATGTACGCGAGTGTGTGTTTATGTTTCTCCCCTTATTATGCTCTCGGCGAGAGCAGACGTCAAAAGTTAAGTTATTGTCCGACGGCGGCGATCAATTCCGTCCGCGACGTCCCCGAGAACGATGTACGAAATAATATTTCGCAAAAAACCGAAAAATCTATAACAGATTTATATATATACACACACACACACACACACACGAGTATATCAGTCAACGTAGTGTATACTACTCGATCGATATAAATAATTGAACAATTTCTTACGTATTATTTCGTACAAAAAGTACGCGGGCCGATCCAGAAAATTAGCATAATCCGAGCGCTTCGTATAGTCGAGGAAACCGACGCAACGATAAAACCCATAAAAAAAACCAGAAAATACGTTTCCCGACAATCGTTTTTCGGACATTATCGAAAAAACTCGAACAGCTCCGGTAAAACGCGCATATTCCATCTAATTTCGGTGTATCGATGGTAGCTAACGGAGTATTTAATTACTTCTCATTTGTACGCGACGCGTCGATTATTTAATAAAAAAAATTATTCCGCTCGTCTATTATACATTCGGCGTTTTTTAAACGTAACCTCTATTGAAACGTTCGTTCGTGTGCAGTTTATAACTTTTTACGAAATTTACGTAAATTAATTACGGTTCTCGGCGGACAACGAACATAATGTCGGCGAGATTACTCGAATCAATTTCTCTATTCGTGTACCTACACGGATTTACTCTCCGTTAATTCGCACGTCCGACTATCTATACTCTTACTGTCGCCAAAAGGGTTTGGTGAAATATGAGCAAATGTACGCGCCGTTAAATTAACGACGTTATAAGTAATCGACCTAAATATAGAAACTTGGCGTTAGAATTTGCACACGCGCCGTGACGCCAATAGTCTTTCACGGTCTATGTCGTCCTTAACTATTCGGGCGCTAACGTTTCGCGTTACAATTTTTGGATACGTCCTAATAAGCATCGTCGGTTTCGTCGAAAACGTCGTTCACAAAATGTGTGAACATATTTTCAATAATTATCGTAGAGTAATTAATAATGGATTCGTACAATTTTCCCGGTAAATTGTGTCACGTCCGCGCGTGCCAATGCCGCATGTCCATCATCCGACCGAATTCAATTTTTCGTGTCCCGGTCTGTATTCGTTACCACCCACGCACGTGTCGTGTTAAACAGCTTTGGCGACAGAGTTTTATTTCGATTAAAAAAAATTAAGAAAAATTTAGACATAAAATAACGTTAGAACGTCGATTATTGGCTATAATTTCCGTTGGCGGAACGGTCAAGGATCATAATCAAGTCCCAGAGACGTTTATAATAATTTCCAATTCGTTGTACCGAATGGGCGCCGGTACATTTCGCAACGCCTGCACAAAAAGCACGGTTTTGATAATCGTTTGATCGGTGATTATCGCGAGGTCCACGTTCATTCCGATACAGTTTTTTTCATATTTTTGTTTTGTAGAAACATTTGTAACGCGTAACTAACGTCCGTTCGCATTTGAAAAATTTTACCAAAAATTCGTCGATTGTTTATCGCGCTTTTCTGTTTGTTACATACGTGTCGTACATACGTTTCACTGACCCATTACCACGTTATAGTCGGCGGATTTCAAATTTGAATATCGATCCGAACCTACCAAACAGTGTATTGAAAAAAATATGTGGAAAATTTACGCGCATTTTAAATTCTATACTCTTTTGTCGTTTTTGTAAACGATTACGTCTGACGCGTATCACACACACACACACACACACATACATGATAGGCGCCGGTCAGTGGAAGTTGCGTTTTTTTTCGACCGCCCGGTCACATAAATCACAATCGGGGCGAATCGAATTACGGTCATACCATAACGAATCGGTCCGTTATATAAATACACGAAAACGGCGCTCCCGAGACGGAGGAGCTTTTGATCCGTTCGCCGTGGATCATTCGTGAACAAATTCGGTTGACCGAATGTCACTCGGTAATACTGCCGCTGGTTTACGACGACCGTGACTTTGAATTCGATCGTAATATATTATATAATACGAGCTTCTAAGCTTGATTTGAACGACGACCGACGAAATGAATAAAAATCGTCATACCCAAAAATAATACGTTTAATCATTATTAACACTTTAAATTTTGATTTTGAAAAAAAACCGTATTATTTTGTTAGATTAATATATACACACACACACACACATATATATATATATATATATATACAAGCATATTCATTTTCAGAATACTTAAAATCAATCGAATTCGATTTTCGAAACTCGATGTTAATTCTTTTCGATTAATATTTGTTTAATTTAAAGCTCTTCCTTATATTCGATTTTGGAAAAAATCGGATAATTTTACCGAGGTTTTTTTAAAATATTTTTTCGGCGGTTTTTTTTCAGTTTAAAATAATCCATTAGAAAATCGAAAAAAAGGCTCGTTTTCCGTATACTCATTGCGCGCTTCTCGAAAATGGGCGGTTGTATAGATTGGCGAATTCGTTACGGATGAAGGATAAGCGTTCATCGATTTCCTACGCCAAGGTACAACGACGCTCCTAAGTCCAAACGCAAACTATGTAGATTTTCGAAGGATTATATTCAAAACGACGAAAATAATATAGATCGGCAATAAATCGCGTCCACTCCTATGGAGATATATTATACCGTAATATTTACGCGACCTATTTTAAAACCAATATAAAAAGCGCTCAAGGGTCTACGACTTTACTATATATATATATATATAATCCAGTATTATTGTATTATGGGAATTTATATATATTAGGGTAGTTATTAGCTATAGAAGAAGAACGAGATCACAATTTTTAACGTTTTAGCCCCTCATTTCATTCAATATCATAAGAATATACTCTAGATTAAATTTGGTCGTAACGACTCGTAACCTCTTCACGTATTCTCTGAGTATTGTTAAATCGCGTAAAACGGTAACTCTATAGTTTTTATAATTTAATTCGAAATTTGTAGCGTTTAGCGTAAAACAGTGAAGAACCTTAATTGTAGAGCACTATGTTGTCTATACAACGTATTTATATAATATCTCGTTAGTTAACGAGAAAAGTAATAAGACGCGATATAATTCGTTCGAGTGGCAAATTCGTATTGTTTGTGTTATTTAAGAATACTCGAAGAACGACAAAACGTGTTTTGTAAAAACGATAGGAAATGTGATTATCTAAAAAGAGGAATATTAGTACAATTTTTAAATTGCCGAACAGTTTCGTTGCAATGGTCAAATTGATGTAAGAAAATTAAATTATCACGAACGTTATTTCGCGCAATTGTTTCGTTAGCTCAAAAGTTTCTTTAATAATACGTGTCTCGGGGCGTTAATACCATTTATACGTGTAGATAATACGATTTAAAAACGAAATAAATACCGAAAACGGTCCCGCTGTCGCCTAGTAGATTACTCGCCGTTAAAAGTGAATTAATTTCGTTCGGAAATCCGTCGTGATCGTGGGCACTCAAATATTTCGACCGATGAAACTATACGATTTAAAAAAATAACCGCGTTGAACGACGTATTTTTGTTCAACGAGAACGACTTTTTAGTTTTTCGAAATACTTATCGTCACGAATAAACGATTAATATCGCGCAAGTGTCTCCCGCACGTCGCCGCTACAAAAATGTAACACCCAACGAGTAAAATATATATTCGAAGTAAAAATACGCGCTCGTTTTATACGCTCGAATCCGCGATTTCGACACGGACGATGGCGACCTCACCAGAGACCACCGCCAATGTTGACAATAACAATAACAGTAGGTACCGTATTTTTATTTCGCTATCTCGTATAATAACGTTAAAAATAAGTACGGACGATAAATGATTTTTTTAGATTTTTACAACGGCGAATTGATTAAGTGGCTAATGAAATTGTCGCTATAGTTTTTATGCCTCACATCTGCGGTCAGTCATTGTCATGTATTTCGCTTTGTATATTTTACAGGCAGACATAATATACGACGAAGATTAAACTTAATTGTTTTTGTCGAACATCGGTCACCACGGGACAGATTCGAATGACTAGTTCTCATATTTTTAGAACTATCGATTAGAAAACATCGAAACGCCTATTAAGTTATATACATATATACACACGCGCGTTTCCTTTTAAAACTAAATCTCTTTTTTTAATATCAAGTTGAAATTATTAGTTCAAAACCCGTAACGAATATGATTTTTAACTGGGTTCTGGCTGTTTATTGTTTATTAGAAACGCGTTGTTTCTAACATTTCTTACGCCATAAAACCGTTATCGTTAATAACACATCAAAGCGTTAAGCGGAATTTTTAAATTGTTTATTTTCGTTTTATCCGAACGAATAATTTCGTTAGGACACGACTCGTACATTCGTAGGTATGACAGTGTAGAGACGTTTTGACCATTTTGGCATCAGTCTGGACGGAACGTTATTTCGTCGTAATTTATGTATATACAATACTTTTAATTAAATACCGTCGGTATTTTATAATTCAATATCTTCTAATGTATACATTCGAATAGTCCGGTGATTATTTATAGAAAAAAAAATATTCGTAATTTATGTATAAATAATCGCGTGGGATATTTATGTAATGTCCGCGTCACTGATGTCGATAAACATTGGATCAGCTACGTTTCGAGAATTATTTTATACACGAGTATATATATATATATATATATATATACATATATATATATATACGTGCACATACACGCGTAAATATGGGGGAATGTACGTTTTGAAACTGCTTAGACGTTATGATTTCTGACAACTTACGTGACACGGAGTACAATATCGTACAACGTCAATATATTATAATTGAAACAGGTCGTAGTTACGACATTTCCGTTTATTTAGATGCGTACATTACGGATAATAACGCGGTATGTCTTTGGCGCGCGAAGTCGACGCGAATCGATATTTTGTTCAACGCGTACAAATAAAGCGTATAACGCTGTACGGTTGTCGTTTCGTAGAAACTCATTATTAGATATCGATCTCTGGCTTAAAGATCGATGTTTACGATATTTAATCCCGTTTATCCGCGTCAATTAACGTAACACGTAACCCAACGTCATATCACATTTACTGATACATAGATAACGTATGGTACGCGTAAAAACCTTTATTATTATAATACCCGTTCGAAATGTATCGTCGTTGTAATATATACGAGTGTAGATATTATTCTCCCGGGAAAAAAGTGCCAATGTCAGTACCGTCATCACGATTACTCATCGACCGCGTCAAATTAACTTCACCGGGTATCTAGATTCGACTTCCAAAATGTTTAGGCCGGTTTTTAGCCGAAACGGACACCGTTTCCACCCAAACCGTCACGTCTGACGGACCGACTACGATACGTCGATCGTATCGTACCACGAAAAACTCTCGAGCCGGTCGTGACGGGCACAACAAGTCGCGCTACGACTACGGTATGTCCGAAAGTGTCGTCGGCGGAAACAGCAGCGGGGGCCGTGCACGACGAGTTGTTTACACGTCCGAACGCGCGCGGCGAAGTGGATAAATAACGGCCCCGCGGGGCGACCAAACACGAATACGAGACGACAATTACGGGAAACGAAATAAACGCGAGAAAATCGGTGGCGCGGTATTTTTACTATAGCGGAATGATAGCTGTCGCCGTTACGTCGCTGGCCTTGTTAATTAGAGCCACGTCCAATTAGACGTAAGTGCCTCGGACGTCAAATCATACAGCCCGTCGCGTCTGTCATGGAGTCCATTAGTGTCTAAGTTCATTATGCAAACCCGAAATAAGTCGTTACACAAGTTAATATAATATAAATTTCGTACCGTGAGCGACCGTGTGTCATTCGGAAAGATAAATTTCGAGTGACAGGTTAAACAAAAAAAAAAAAAAAAAACCGTGGAGAAAGTCTTTTGGAGCTAATACCACGCGGTTGCACGTTCATTCTTATAGTTGAAACGCAACATTTTTATAAATACAGCGGAATTTACGATTGGAAAACTACGCGGTTGGTATTTCGAATAATACGGGTTTCCCATCTGTCGAAACGACATATTTTTCGTTTGTTTACGTTTTTACGTTTGAATTGTTTTCCAAACTTTCGCCATTTTCGCACTTAATTTCATCTGTATTAGTCTATTAAACATTATAAAATAAAACCGGCGGTAAAAACGTGAATTTTATTTCGGGCAATCAATTCCCGAGTTCGTCGAAACATAAATACGTAAAACGATCGAAAAAACGAAGTTGAACGCAAATTATTTATTCAATTGGCGCGATTATTTCCACGATATATATATATATTATATAATAAAATATAAATATTATATCGTGTTATTTTATATTTCGCGTTTATGTTTGTGCTTGCCATACGCATTTTCATTATCTTGAAAAACGATTCGTTCTTGTCTTCACGCGCGATATCCAATTTGTGCCATAAAACGACGGATAACGGTGAACGGCGAACGAATAAAGGACAACGAACGTCGGCCGAATTCGTCAATATCCGGGACGGTTCGAATAATTTCAAACACCCGACGGAATCAAACGCGCGAGTCTACAAATAGAATTGGTAAAATTTGACCCCTGTGGAATGCGCGTGAAATGTACCGTTCTAATTGAGTTCATCACATCGCTCTTCGAGAACGTGTACGGAATTCGCCGGAGCCTCTAAAAATAACCGTTTATTTTTATTTGCGTATAAATACGCGTTTCTAAACGAAACTGTCCATTTGTCTGACGTTTTGTTCTACGCGCCCGCGGACGTACGAATTCCGACGGCGGTGAAATAAACACGCGCGTCGTGGACCAACCGTCTCGGACACCTGTACGCTCAAGTCCCGCGTTAGTTATGCGACGTCGTACCAAGGGAGATTGAATCGAAAATAGAGGTGAACACGGTTTTTGGCCGACACCATAGTAGCGTGTGTTTCACCTTTTTTAAAAATACTTCTCATTGTTGATATTAGAAAGGGACGAAGAGCCAATTTTTCATCCCGATTTATCGACGAACAAGATCTGTGTACACGAACTTGTCAGATTTATGCGATTTACACCCTCTGGTCTTGGGACGTCATTACGCGAATGTTTAGAAGCCGACGCGTCACCATCGAAGCGATAATTTGTCGCGCATGTATCCAAACGTCAGACTGGGAATGTTACGCGCGCGCACGCCCGCACGTTTCAACGTACAACGTTACATACGACCTACTCCACCGTGTGTGGTCTCTCGTTCCGCCGGGACCCGCCTTTTCATTTAATCTAAACGGGTCGCCGTACCGAATCAGAGGGTACGACGATTTCCAACGTATTACCGACAGATTGGTTAAATCTGTACCGTATTATATCATTGTCGTCGTCGACGACTTTGGTAAAAAAAACGTATATATATATATATATATATATAGACGTAAGTGCCGCGTGAACGGTGGTTGCGGATCGTGTCAATAAGGAGAAAGAAATCGGTTAAAACGACTGTCGTATTGGCGTTACGGACGCGCTGATGGAAATAAATCGTTTTTGATTTGTCGACGATGTGAAATTATTGACGCTATCAATAAAATACGGAACGAACGCGTCACTGGAGGTTAAAGGTGCCTTCGGGCGTAGGACGACGATCTATTTGAATATACATCGGCCCGTTCGAACATCGGGCGTTCGACTTTAAACGAAAAAAAAAAAAAAAAAAAAATGTACACGTATTATCGGCCTGTATTTGGGTAAAACGATCTCGCGTTAGTATTGGACGTGTAATTGATAGGTTGAAAGCGTCTGCGCGGCCGCCAGAATGACAAGCTAATCGTGGTCGGAGAAAGTTCCGGAAACCGTTAGGGGCCGCGAGATTAAGTAGTAGTTAATACTTAATTACCGCGCGCGCGCGTGTGTAATATATCGCGGCCGATGTGCACGAGAGTAATGACGACGACGACGACGACAACGACGTTATTCATGCGCTCAATTTTTACACGAACAAATGTGCCACCGTCGTGCGACGTGTCAAGTGTCTAGTCCGAAAACGTTGGCGCGTTTCACCACCAAACACGAAGCTGTGTCACGTGTGGATTACACAAAGTAGCCGACTGATGAAAAATAATCGAAAGCATGGTCGTACACGTCTTATCAAATTCGAAAGGGAGGTCACTTTTTTGAAACCATCTCGTCTCGTAGCGTTGTTTTCGTACGTTTAAACATCGGCCGACGTAGAGTTACGGCTATTTAAAAACGATATTGAAGATCTTCGAACCTTGTAAATTTCGACGATATTTCGCGGTAAGTATGGAAGATTCCCTCAAAAAAGTTCTTCGCTTCAAAAAAAAAAAAAAGGAAATTATTTCGAACTTCTAACCGAATATCGCGCGCGATTTATGATGTTCGTGACGCGATTTTACGACGCTAGATAGACGAACACTACGCACCCGAGGTTGCTCGACTACTATCCGAAAGCTTTGAATAAAACGGCGCCGCCGAGTCCGAAATTCAATTTGGATTTATAATCGCGTAGTTACACAGGTACAACGGTTTGTAAATGCGTCTAGCCACGACACGGGTAATAAATTTACAGCGAAGATCGGCTGACGACGTCGACGACGAAACGGCCGGCGTTTGAATACCGCGTACACTATATTAATTTTAGATCGTCCGGACGTCCCGTGGCCGGTTATTTATTACGGCGTACGCGTACCTAATGAACGATATCGATACACAATACCGTGTTATGCGATGTAATCGCGGGATTTTTATTCTAGCATGCAAATAAAACGGGACGTTTAAATTATGGACGGACCGAAGAATGTATCGGTGTTGTTTAATTTGTGTTTGTCGCGTACGGATGAACAACGGCAGTGAATTAAAAATTCTATATTAATTACACGAACGTTTCGAACACGACGTGGTTGATACGATAGAAACACCCAATTAAACGTCGTCATTTTCCGGTAGCGATCGATGGAGAAATTAAGCGACATCCCCCGATTACGCGACGAAACGAAGGAACGGTGTTTATTTATGTTTTTCTTCGTCCGCGAATACATTTCCGTATAAAAGGAGCGCTCCGTTATTTAATATTCGATTTACCCGTCGATAGATTTGTCTGGAACGCGCGGATTAACGTAAACCGTCGGAAAACCCGATAACGTTGTCGGCACAGGGACGGATTGAGCCGGCCAAAACCCTGGGAGATTTCCCGGCGGGCCGCGATTTGTAGTCGAACCCGCGGTTTTAATACAAATATCCGATACGGGCAAATGAACCGATAACGATCGAACGGCGTTCGTTATTAGATTTCGGAAACGGAATATATTTTCAGCGACCTCTCGTAGCCTTAATGACGAAAAAAATCACGCGCAGGGCAGTCGGGAAACAGGCGCGCGCCCTGTTCTCGGACGTAATACACGGCAGTTGTCGTTTTTAACAACGTGACCAGCTATTCGTAAATATTTTAACGCGGCCATAGTAATTGGCGGTCTACGAATAGAATTATTACTTTTTTAATGGCCCGTTTACGTAGTATTATCCCGTATCGAATTATTGTCCCTGTGCGTCGACACGTCCGTTTTTCCAACACGAGACATTTTTACGTGTTTAACCGCTCCGAATGTAACGCGAAACGCGCAATATTCGTTACGTTCGTCGATTCGAATATTGCGGCGTGGCTGTAAATCGTGTTTCGAATACGACCGTTAATCGTTGCTTTCCAAACAACGTCATAAAAACGCCCGGCGTCTCAGTCTAAGCGACTCACGCCAGCCGAATTGCCACGTCCCCATCTCGGTTCCTTTTTAATACCTCGTTTGTTTATTTAGTCGGAATCGTTCGCTTTTACGTTCCGTCAGCCATACCAGCATTACAATCTCGACGTTCGGAGAAAATCCTACGGAGTGCATACAGTTTGTATAAATAAATATATATATAATATTATATATTACGTGAGTACTTTTGAATTTGGCTAAATTATAAATCTATATCCGCGAGAGTTTGGACAACTTCGATCATTATTTCGATTATTTTCTTAACGTCACTTATATACTTCACGCCGCATAATTAGCGCAATATCACAATATTTAGATTATTCGCATATATATATACACGACTGTTTTTCGCGGTCACAACGTTAATTTATTTGCGCATATTATCGGTTGAGAACGGAACTTAGGAGGCGTGACTCGAATAATAACTACATGTATATATATACATATATACATTGTGTACCCTTTGCTTAAGCGGGACGCCACGAATCCTATGATTGAAAGGGGCGCCAAAAATCGAAAAACATATTATTTATTTACACGCGGAATATACGTTTATTAAGCGAAAGTGACGTATTACGAAAAACGTTCGAAAAAACGATTTTTTTTAATTTGAAGGCGAAAATATTTTTGTGGGAGAAGAAGCGCAAATGTTGTAGTTTCGTCACTGTACACGCTGTGTTTCGTACGCGTATGGAAATTGCCTATAAATTATACCTCTGCTCTTCGTTTGATCGCGAGTATTTTAGTGGCGCGTACAACTCGAACGAACGCCGATACCGCCCAAGTTCGTATAAATATTAAAAAGTCCGCGAAAATAAATTATAATTCGATTCGAAATCGTTAGGAGGACGTGCTCCACGCCAACTTTTGTTATTTCAATTTTACGTCGCGTAAACGACTTAACACATTTTATTCTATCGTGTACGTACAAATGCTGAACTCTGTACAGTTATTAATTGCTTAATATTCTAAGGCTTCCGGGGGCTTCACGAGTTAATAAGTTAAACAAGTTAAGTCGACTTTTTGAAATTCTAACGAATCGTATTAACGTAACGTTTTTTTCCGTCACCATCGATGTAACGTATTTACTTTTTTTAATTTGGATCAATTAGTTTAAATTTGAATTTCCATCGTCGAAAGTATTTTGACAATAATCAACGTAATATTTTACGATGACACGTTTGACATGAGCCACGTCAACGTGGTTTGCGTTTTTAGTGCTCACGAACGAGACATTCACGTTAATACTTTTTTGTCATTATTTTTTTTCACGTCGAATTTCATAAGTATTGACATAAGCGTTGATCTAAAAATGAATTTGCTACTTTAAAAGCAAATGCCTACGTGTTATACTGTCAAACGCAACACTCAAAAGTCGCCCAGTATATTCACAAATGTAAATACGTAGCTATGTAGAAAAAAACTCGTATGGTTTTATAAAAATGTCAACTCCGTTTTCTTGATGACAATATTTCATATTATTAATTATTGATTTATCGTTAATAATCAAATGCCGTTGCCTTTAAATAACTTTTCGTAAAAGTTACCGACCGTTGTTCAATTTCATTTTGTCTTATTTCGATTTAAAAGAAATTAACTTAACTTAATAATGTTTTTTTATTAACTTAACCGATATATTTGATTTTTGATAACATTACGGTTAAATCGTCATCGATTATATTTCGAATTTAAATATAACATTACCTGGGGATGATTCTTCATAGTTTTCTTACATTTTAGTTTTCAAACAAAGTACTATGTACCAAAATAAATATCGCATATTGTTCCTAATAATATTTGCTTATGTACTTAGCTGATTTAAATTTACTAACGTTGGAATATCAATATAAAATACTACACCCAAACTTGGTTTTTGCTTTTCTATTTAAAGTCATTTAATAACGATTCGGTAAATTGACTTTTCGTTAACATTCGTTGTTTTTACGCGTAATCGAGGCGTGGGCGTGTGTGCGTGTGTGCTTGTATGCGCTCGCACATCCAACGCTGAACAAAATGAGTAATAAGCACGTTAAATATTTAGGCGTTGGTCGGATTCGTGTTCAACGGTAAATATCGAACGAAATAAATCGTAGGATAATAGTGTTAATTTATCGTCAATGATTTACGCGGATTATCTTCGAGGTTCGTATAAGAAACAAAGCGAATGAAAAAGGTCAATTTTTATTTTTACACCAACACATTTACTCGTGTGCAGCGTATCAACTATATTATACTTGTCGCGTATACGTTATAATAATATACCGTGACCGCCACGTTTGTGGCGCCGTTGTTCACTTTGGACATAGTTTATACGTTGCTCCCGTAATCCTTTAATTTCCACGTCTTAAAATTTAGATAATGCGCGTGTTGGTCTACATTAAACACCATTATATTTGTATAACTCGAATAGTCGAAAATTTAAATAATATCGACTACAAATATAAGTTCAAGTGTTTTGAAAATATTATTTGTTCAGTGACTGGTGCTCCGTTACAAAAAATTATTATACAGTGCGTCACGCGAAGATCTAACATACGTCATCGCATTGGTTTTGTTTCATATTTTTAAGTATATTCTTTTTAATAAAGCCCCATTTCTTCTTAAAAACTGTTTTTAAAAACGTCGTGTTATAATAAAAATATTGAAAGTTCTAACATTTATCATTACACGATTGACGTGTTTTGCTTTATTAATAAAAATATGATCTGAATATAGTGGCGTCGCTTATAATTATTTTATCAAAAGAAACGTGCTCAATATAAATCAATATTTTTGGTTTTCCTGACAAATTGTTAAGCTATGGCTTAAGTTATAGCTTACAACAATTAACGTTCTAAATATCCAGTCTATACGGTTATTATTGCTCCCAGAAGTTACCGTATGTGTGTGTGTGTGTGTGTCGTAGTTTGATGAAAATCGGATTTTTTCTTAAACTGTAACAACCAAATTTACGATTAACAATAACAGACTTAATTTTCTGGGTTAAAAATCTAAAAAAATAAAATAACGTATTTAAAAATTAAGACCAAATTTTAAGGCCTATATTAATTATAGATCTTCGTTGTGTACAACTGAACTATCTCGATTACAAATACATTCACACATAGTTTATTGCACTCGTCCCGAACAACAAAAGAACTATAAACAATAAAAAATCAAATCGTATTATTTATATATAATTAAGTTATCGGTGGGTTTGAACACACTGGTTGTCCATGTTGAAAACCGAATCTAGAGTTCTTTATCAACAGTTAAAATATATTCAGAGAGTTTAAAAGAGCAAGTTTGAAATATTTTTTCGTACATCTGGCCAGGAACACAAATATATAAACGTACGTACTTCAAGCAGGCAAATTCACGTAATTAGTTATTTCTGTCGGTACGAAAACGGAAAAAATAATCCGAATACTGAATATAACTTTCTTGAAATGAAAAAAAACGTTGACGGGAATATCGCAACCGTGACAATAATGTTTACAACTTATTTCATAATAAATTTTACCAAGACTACCATAATTTAAACTGTTAATAATATTAAACAGTAATCGGCGAACACAAGTGTATCCAGTTTTTGTAATAAATATCGAATTAGGCAAATAAAACAAATCCGTTAATAAAATGTATCTCGCTTAGTTACAGTATTAGTTACACTATAGGAGAGTACAATTATTATTGTAACGTGTCATTTGGTTCCTTTTAAGGTCGAAGAAAGGTGAAGATAGATTTAGATTATTGACGTCATTGTCGACAATACGTTTAATATAGCGCTGCAAGATGTAGTCAATGGTATTCGAACGACTCGGTTTACCAATATTAATTCACGCAAATAGGGTTATCTCTCTCTCTCTCTCTCACTATTTACGACGGTGTTTGTACGGAAATTAACAATGTGGTATTTCGGGAAGAAGGAGGGAGGGATGGTGTACGCGCGAGAAGAAACGCCGGTGAAACGTGAACCGACACGCGGCACGTACGAAAATTCGGATCGGTGCGCCGGAACAGAGAAGAAGGAGCTGTTCTTCACTCGAGGCGTCGGTGGCGGCGGCGGTCGAAGTATACGGCGACGGCGACGCGTGTGGTCCGTTCCTGGTCCGATCGAGACCGGCCGGGCGCGCGTTGATTTACGAGCCGCCTTTTGTCTCGTTCGGAAGTGCTCCCGCCGCCGCCGCTGTACAACGTTGGCCGGTCACGACAATGGGCACGACACGACCCCGTGTGTAAACGCAATATACTATCGTACAATAATATAATATCGTGTTTGTTGATATTATTCTTAAGGTATATATATATAAATCCGTACGTGTATAGTGTACGCGTTATAGGAATAATGTGTGGGAAGCGTAGTGGTCGCGGACATTGTGTTTCGTGCGCCGAAAAATGAGTCGAGCGGGCGAGCGCGCGTTTATGTTTATATGATTGTGCAATGATATTCTACATAAACACGCTCCGAGATTTCGTCGGCTCAAAGGCACCGCCGCCGGAGAAACGAACGTCCCGCCGACCTTTCTGGGTGCACCGCGCACTCTATTTGTCGGTCGCGACTACGCCGACCCGTCGATTTATCTTTCCGTCGACGATGAACCGCACCGGCGTTTCATCCCGTCCCGTCGTCATTATTCGTCGCGACCGATCAACGAAACGTTTCGGGCGGCGGTGCTCCGTGAACGCGGCCCGTTGTTCGACGACTGGCAGACGTTTCGTTCCCGCGCGTCTCCGTGACGAATTCGCGCGGCGCGCGGGGACTAAACGAAAACTGCGCTAGACGACGCTAATCCGTCACGGTGCGCTAAACAAACGGACGGGCTATATTCACGTACGGACGAACAGAAACCGGCGGCGTTTTCAAGTAGCGGCGCTGTTAGTGCCGGTGGAGCGGTGGCGGTGGTGGGCGATCATGCGGACAGATCGTTGTATATATTAAAGTACGGAAGAAAGTCGTGGGAATCGTTTCGAAACGTTTTTGTCCGCACGGCACGTGCACGAAGATAAACGTTGTTCTTTCATACGCAAGGACCACCCCAGCTCTACGGGTAAATCTCGACCGCGGGGTCACGATTTCTCGCTGACGTGCACGCACCCCGTGCCGGCGACATTTTATCCGAAAATCTCTCGCGGAGGACAATTCCCGAGACCCGCGCGAATACCTGAAATATTGCGTGCGCGCGACCATCGGCACTGGCCGCGACGAACGATTACGTTTCGTAGAGCGTGCCGTTTTGTCCGTTCTATTCGTCGGACGGCCGTCGATCAAGTGGAATGGATTCGCGCGACTTCCGTGTAGAGAAATCACGCCTAGTCGTCGTCTTCTTAAGGTGAATCTTTGATGGCGAATCGTAAATAGTCAACGTTATTCGGCGCCTAATATTCCGTGTGGAAAACTGACCAAGAAGTAATGAGGATTGCCACGTGGCAAATACGCATGGACCGTCAATAGTGTCGGGTACGCCTGTCCACGGCGACGTGTTGAGCCGCGTATCGATCACTCTGACGAACCAGATTTAAGTGTCAAATGAGGGATGGGGGTAAAAAAAGTTGTTATTCGTTCGCTACATTAGCAATAGTCGTCCGTGTAATGGTTCTCCATAAATTTTATAATTGTCTAAACTATAAAATACGCTTAGATTTCAAACTATTGACCGCTATAATATAGTTTCGTCGGGAGATTTGTTTGGTCGAACGTTTAAGAAATAAATACAACGACGACTAGGAATTATAATTTACGTTTAGTACCTTCGTCTTTTTTTTTATAGATAGTCATCAAGTCATCGGAGCACGGTATTCGTTATATTTATCGCGTTATTATTACTATAAACTCTAAACGTATACGCGACTACGACGACGATGTATGTTCGTTAGAACTCGCGAATTTATGTTCGATTGGCGTTATTGTTGATTTATTATTTTTACTCGGCAAACGTATTTGGAAAAATCAATTTGATATATAGAAAAACGCGTTCCTCGCGAGGGTCTTTTCTCCGAAATACGACCCGCGATTTCTCCACTAACTTGAAATCCGGCCTCGGCGGAACGCGAACCGAAACGGGAAAACAAAACGAAAAAAATCCGTATTCGATTTCGCGCGGCTATCTGCTGCTGCTGCTGCTGCTACTGCTGTTGCTGCTGCTACTGCTGCTGCTGCTGCTACTGCTGCTGCTACTGCTGTCGCGATGTCGGATAATATCGGCTACTGCATTGTATTCGTCTTTGTACGTGTCCGATCCGTTTCCGCCCACACACCTCGCTCGACGATTTCACGCGAACAAAACGCCCGGTAAGGTTTTATTCGTTATTATTGTGTACAGATGACACCGTATCATAAATACGTCGTTGCGTTTGTCGCTACGCGCAAATTCTTCATTGTCGTCGCGTTCCGCGGTACGTTATACATTACACGCGGTACGTGGCCCGCGCGGTCCCGTCCGCTTCGCGCGAACACAATACCGGCAGCATTACTGCTCCTCCACGAGCCCGGTCGATTTGTCATTCGCGTCCCTTGGCCAAACACCCATTGACGGCGATCGATTTGTTCCGGCGGCCACCAACACACACACGCGCGCGCACGAAGTAAAGGTTGTCCGCCGTTTCGTCCTCGGCTGGACCGGTGTAACCCGCACGCTTGCCGACGGCGTATATATATATATATTTAATACGTACGTGTCGTAATGCAGCTGCGAGATTAGTTTTTATCGTTAGGAAAATACGCGAGCGGAGTTCATAGGGGTTGGAATTTTATTTGTGCTCGAGTCGTCGTTTCAAATATGGACGTATTATATATATATATATATATATATATATATGTATAAATGAAGGTCGTATAATCGTTTATTCGTTCCTTTATTATATCCTTCGACCGATTTTCACGAAATTTGATGTACGGACGGTTTTGACGGTATCTATTTTGCTCGGTGTTGACAGCGCGTGTACGTCACGATATGAAGTCGCGCGCCTGTGTGCGTTATTTATGTACGGAATTATTCGTCTTTACAATACGCTGTCGCGGATACCAGCGCGTGATCGCCAAATTATTATTTTTAGATACGGTAAAACGTCCGTGAGCAACGACACGCTTGACAGAATCGAACCGAATCAAATACAAACGGCGGCGTTTCAGCTCGTGTGCGACGTAAGAAGCGGTGCTGGCTCAATTGCGTCACGAAGCATCGCCTTCGCTGTCGAATGAATTACGCCACCCCGAACGATGAGCAATTGGTCGAGCTACGTCCCAAACACGAACGATGAATACATCGCGAACCTCGGTAACTGACGAGCAACGGGAAGCAAGACGGGTGACCGTCGAGTACGTGCTGCTCGATCCGGCGGAACACCGCGCGCTGATTTAAGATAATGGGGGACGTCGATCCACCATAATTTTGCAACGGCGCCGGGCTTTCAGCCAAAAAATTATAAAATATATAAAAAATAATATCGTCGTAGTTACACTTTTAAATGGGAAATTCGAAGATTATTTACCGTTTCCGGGCGCTCCAACGTTTCCGACAGATGCGTATTTGGAATTCGAAAGTCCGTAGTTTCCCGCGAGACTCGCGACCGTCAACAATTCACAGCTACAATCCCTACAAGCGTGCGGGTGAACTCGATTTGGAAAATTCATACTTCTCACACGGGCAGCTGTATGTGGCCCGTTCACGGGTCGGAAAACCTTTGGATTTATCGCGTGAGCGCTGGCGGAATAATGTAAAATATTGTTTGTCCAAAACCGCTTCATTTAACCGAATGCAAATTTTCTATCGTCAAGTGACATGCCTGGGTTCAGCTAAGATATATCGTAAGATCCTTGTGCAGTCAGCGTTCGGTGGTTGTAACCGTCGTCGTGGCCTATTTCGCGTCGACACTTCGGGCGCGCAATTATTCGTTATTACGTAACCGACCGCCGGCACGTGCGTGCGGACGCGAGGTGTCGTTTTCGTCGCTCTCGTCAGTACGAACGACAAATTTCCAGGCCGCCGTTCCGATTTGCGTGGCGCGCACCGGAAAGGGGCTCGAAAAGATTAATGTCTCGGACGTCGTTGCGCGTGCCCGAACGCTCCCCACGTCTATGTACGCAGTCGGTTAAACGATTCGGAACGTAAACGTTGATAACGCGGGCGCCCGCGACGGCGATATTGTTATGTATAACGCGAGACGACGGGCAATTAGAAATGACGAATCACGGCGATGCGTCCGAGAAAAGCGCGGCGTATCCGTCGCACGATCTCGCGAGAACGAACAATAGTAGCCATTTCCGGGCTGACCGTTCGAAGGTGAATATATACGTATACGACCGCGGCGAAGAGAACGAAAAAAAAGAACACGAAATTAATAAAGAAAGATTAATGGCGTACACGACGTGTCCACCGGTCGTCGTTGTCGGATTAAAAAAGACGAATTGTTCGAAGAATACACTCGAAAAGGGGTGACGGACGGGCGCGCGCACAATGGCGCTCGACGACGGCGCTCGATTTGTCATCGCGGCCCGCGTGGCTACCCTCCGAAACACCGAGTCGTTAACAAATCATAATACAAATAACTATATTTTTACGTCGTTCTTTAGTTTGTTTAAACGTTATATTTGGGACTCGTGTTGACACTTAACAAACTTCGTCGGGGTCTTATTTATTCAAACGAAAACGCGTCGCCGGTTTTTTATTTCTATTATATCTCGAAGACGCTTTATTTGAATACGGTAAGATCGACCGATCTTAAAACGGGCCAAAAAAACGGCGATATCAAATGAAAGCGATTTTAACGAAAATCTGTGTTCGCTATTAGGTACTGTTACATTAAAGTGGAAACTAACCCAAGCTAATAGTTTTTTCTCGTCTATTTATGTAAAATGCCCGAAGTTACTATAATTTGTACTTTATCTAGATGTTTGCATACATACAATGCTAAATGTCGAGTAGACAACACGGAGTAAACACCGAATAGAATATATTTTGGTTTTAAGCCCTCGACGCGTCTGTAAGAAATATCTTACACAATAAATCGCCTAAAGGATCATTCGTTATTAACGCGTTAAGTAAATCGCGGAAAATGTAACGCGAGTGGATGAAATATCTACTTATGATAATAATACGACACGTTTGACGTTGTTCATATATTACGAGTATGTACAGTCGCAACCGGAACGGATTGCGCAGATTTATCGGTTATTTTACGCTCGTGTCTTCGGCATTCATTGTATTATACGATGTTAAGCACGTATTCTGCTATTGTTACGTTATTTTCGGGGACTTGTTATGCGCAATGGTTCACAAGAGTACGGGCGGAAGAAACAGGTCGTGTTCTCCGAAATTCGGCGTGCGAGTGTGTGTGTGTGTGTGTGTGTGTGTACAGGATACAATGTTTATTTGTAAGGCTTGGTTTTCATCACAAGTGGCACCCGTTTTTGGGTGTTAAACATCGGCACGATAATATTTTTTGAAAATAGATAAACCGGCCGGTTTTCTACTCGGGCGCAACGCAAACACGCGGCATCGCGCGTATAACATGCACACGACAGGGAATTTATTCCCATATATGCATGCGCGCGCGCACAAACACAGACACACACACACACATTAACGACGTTGTCGGCGCGCTGTTATGTGTACTTAAACGTTTTCCTTCGGCAAACACGACGTACATACTACTCCACACGAACGCAATACAACAGCGCAGTCCTAAATACGCTGCTATTGCTGCAGAGCGCAGCTGATGCGCATATTTCCTTTTTCGTGTGCAGCCAGTCGTATTCGGAACACTTCTCCGCTCCAGTTCGGGTCATCCGCGCGCGTTCCACGTTTCTATGTGTACGCCACTTTTACACGACGACTACTTGACCCTCGTCGCCTTTACGAACGGACAATGCAATGTAGACCGCCCCTTGTCGAGCGTGTCGGATTTCCGGGTTTCCACACGTAATCGAACTGACTGTAGTCGCGTCTGAAATGTACAATAACACCGTTTTACTATTTTCGGGCTAACGACAGACACAGCGGGAATATAACGACTCGGCGCTTCGTACGTAACGTTTTATAATACAGCCAGAGAATTCGTTTGAAAATGAAACCTGCGACGACACGGCTCGTACGTTCATTGTTGGCGGTATATCACGCGAAAGTTACGATCAAAATAGATCGTTCGAATAACGCGAGTTTTCCGGAAGCGCGTTTGTCTTTAGATTTACACTAACACGTATAATCGGTGCCATATTTAAGACGTTAATTTTTCAGGAGGTTAGAGGTAAATATTAGTATTGATGCGGTTGATTAATTCAGATTTCCGCGACTAAATATACAATGTACATGTTACAATGTATATTAGATACAAGATAACGAGTAGAATGTTTCGGTTTCACAATGACGCGTTTTCTTTATTTATATTTTGTCTGCAAACATTTTTTTGTGTAACACAATAATTGCACATGTGCTCTGATCTATATACGTAACACGCTATTTTCTCTTGAATAATCGTGCCTAATTAGTATTATACGTCGTTTGTTTTTCTCAATAGTTGTTGGAAGAAGCGACCAAAAATTACAAAAAACTCGTAAAATTCGTAGACGCGTCCGATTTCTACCATAAAATTGATCATGCGGCATACACGAAACGTTTATCAGTTATTCGTTTTAATATTACGGGTAAATCAAATTTGTCGAATTTCGCGATATTGACGGTATTTTTAGAATGCCAACAATTTCCCAGATGTTCCAAATGACTTCAATTTGAAATTTTAGGACCGCGGTAATCGTACGTTTTCTGATAACATTGAAAAATTACCAAAATAAATGGGTTTAATAACCTGATAATACAATTCTACGATCTTTAAGTAAAAGTAACTCACTCGAACTAACGTCTGCGCAACACCTTTGTGGCGGTTCGCTGTCTGTTTTTTTAATCAATCGTTCGATTTTAAAATACATAAATATCGAAGATTTACGGTTTTAAATAAAAAATAAGGATTTTCTTCTAATTTTGGGCTCGTACGAATAATTTTCGAAGAGAAATATTTTTTCAAATAGGAAGTTGACAATCGCTTTTTAACGTTGACACTTTAAAATCATCATGTCCATCAGCCGAAAACAATTGGTAGTTATAATTTCCCCTATTTTCTTAGTAATCGTTAAAACTCTTGAACAACGTGCAAGGAAAATGCGTTTTCTTTCAAACAGTTATTCGATGAAATATCATCTTGCGTATGATTCGGTTCGATTTCTTCGCACAGAATTCGGAATTCGAACAGCTTCGTATTCGTCGCAATTATTATCGTTATAGCTATAGTTGAGGACTTCCAGTTTTTGTCATATTATTCTAGAAAGGTCGCAAAACATCGCGAATAATCTTTAAATATGTTTCTTAACGTTACGAGGTCGTATTTGAAATTGTATGTCGCATATTTCGTCAATATATTTGCATATTCGAGCATATTGAAATAATTGAGAACATTTAACGCAATTTATTGGCACAGTAACTTTGGTGTCGAGTCAATTAAGACGAATAAGAACGCGTTTGGAAATCGTTTCTATGTAAAAGTCTTCGATCGATTATACGAGCGAGTGTTATTATAAACCGTTCCGCAACGAACTTACTAACCATTTTGCGAATGGAATTTGGGCGAGGTCACCCGCCAATTTATTAGTCCACGGACGTACGAACTACGCGCGTACGTACCGCGTGTTATGACGGTCGTACCGTACACTCTCGGTCGGGTGTTTCAGAAACGGCCGTGTCTTGCGGGTCGGCGTCGCGAACAATGGCCCGTGCGGATCCGCGCGCGCGTGACTTACAAGAACCGATGTACAATAGAAAATATTACCACGAAAATAAAATACGGCCGCCCGGCGGGACGTAACTCGAGTAGCTCCGGGACGAATCGGGTCGGACGCCCCCATACGGCCGGACACGCGCGTATACAACCGCGCGTACGCGAAGTGAAAAATACGACGTGTCCGAGGCTTCCGAGCTACGTCCCGGCACCGCGGGTGGGTGAGTGTGAGCGAAAGATGATGGGGTGGTGAGGGGGAAGGGGACGCGCGGCCGATCTTTGAACGGAAAAATTCCGACCGGGTGTTGGAGTGTTGTACTGAAAAACACACATATATACAACGAAGGCGACGAGCCGCAGTCGAACGTGCTGTAATCTCCGTGACTGGGATACCACGACGTGGTGGTATAACGACGTAACGCGCGACAAACCAGTAACATATATACACACTCACACACACACGTGCATACGATATACGACCGAGCGGTCGTGTCCTAGGGTGGCGCGAATTCGTCGTGCTTCGTACAATACGTATATATATTTATGTATATATATATATATAGCGAATGTGTCGACTGTAGTCTCGGGAATTGTTAAGAATCCTCGTTAACGTCCATTTCTCGGGGTGCGGACGCTCTGTCGGATTTCTTATTCGTTACGCCGTCGGCGGTTTTGTTTTCTACGTACACGCTTTATCATAATACGTCGGCCGTGCTACCGCGCTACCCGAAAACCCGTGTATAGGTTTTCGTGTGCGTGTGTGCGCGATACCAAAACATTCTTTATGTCCGGTGTATTTCTGTGTGTATACGTACGATTACTGTTTCCGTGTCCCGTATCGCCATACACGTACACACACGTATGTATGCACCGCGTTTCGACATAGGCGAAAACTAGTCGATAATGTCTCGTCCGTGAACGTTCTGGTGTTTATCACACGGCGCACGCGATGAATCGTTACCGTCGTGTACAATCATTCAATACTTAGATACCAGAAGGCATCACCGTCAAAGTGGGTAATCGGTGATGGCCGCCTAAGCCGACGTGGACTCGTATATTGAATCGTGAACGACCGAACGAATGTTTATTAGGTAACCGTTATAACGTACGGTGGATAATAACGAAATATAATATCGACGCGATAGGCGCATAGTTATACGAAACGACGGCAGAGTAAAATGTTTTCGTTTCCGCTAATTATCAGGGTTGCATTTACGTCGTTCGTTTTATTCAACGAGTTTTATTTATTTCTGAACAATTAGTATACTTACAAAACATATCAATAAACCATCGAACGTTTCAATTGTGACGCGATAATGTTTAGAAACATTATAAGATATTGCCACGAAATAAAAATTATGTAGCACTTGTTGAATCGTACAATCTGTGTATATTTGGTCGTTCGCAGGTCAGATATTGGCTTAATCAATTCGTCGAAACATACTTAGGGGAGAGGGGGATAATTTAAAGTAATACATTACAAAAACATTTTTATCCCAGTACAGTGTTAATAATTACCGAAAAGTACGTGTTATATAATAATTCGAGAAATTAACTTTAACGTGAGTGTAGCTGAAACTACTTTGTCTGGTCGATTCCGTTAATAATTCAATTCGTTGATTTGCTCGGCAACATAAGCTACAAGTTGCAATACGCGTACAAATACATTTTTTCGTACTAATGTGCTTAAATAATGTTGACATTCCAATTTATAACACGGTTACTTTTAATAGAAATATCAAACTCGTTAGTATTGGCAAAGTAGAAACGGGAAAAATAAAACGAAATAAATTCTCGAATAGATGTCGAACGCCTTTGATTTGAATCCCGAAAGTGAAAAAAATTATATATATATATATATTCGTATATATTTACATACGCGTACAAGTCTGTACAAGTCTTTTACAGGTAAATGCGTTAGAATTTTTAAACAAATTAATTTTGGCGTATGAAATCGTGAAATCGATATAAAATAAAACGTCAAAACAGGTCGCAAACGAAACGTGTATTTTACTGTTAATAATATTCGTAACGGACTCGTTAAATTATTCAACGAGGTATTTACCATAAAATCCAATAAAATTTGTACACGTATTCGCGTACGTTATTAAATATACTCGACTGTGAATGCGCGAAAATTATACTGTATTCGCGGACGTGCAGAGGTCATACATCAGCGAATTGTTTCAAAATAATTATCGACGTGTAGTGTGTATAATCGTAACTTGTTTTCAACGACTAAAGAAGCAGAAAAAAATCTCGTAATGCAGTGTAGTCAACTGCGCGCGTTTGTACACAATAACGACGTATATAATTGAAGAGAGACGACCGATTTTACTGTCGGTGTCTTACGATAATGTTCGTTTGAACGTACGGGTCACAAATACCGAATCGTTGTTTAAAAACATTAAAATTGAACCTAAACGATCGGTAGTTCCACATGATGCCATTTTGTTCGTCGAATAAACGGAGACACAAACGTGCGCGGATGTGGCGTCCTCATAACTCCGAAGTAAACACACACACACACACATATATATATATATATATATATATATAGAGAGAGAGAGAAAGACATTTCCATTCTACACAGGCAGTAACAATCGATCACGTCCCGTGTTCTTTTTAATAAGTACTCGACGATATTATGTTGCATTGTTGCCCGTTTCAATAATAACAGTATAATCTGACGCGCTCTCGACGATACCACTATGTTACCATAAATCTTCAATACGGCGGAATGATTATTTATAATATACAATACTGACGTTGTGTAGGTTACTGTGTAATTCTTAGAGTTAAAAAAAATAACGCCGACCGTTTCAATAAAGGTCAGTAACGATTGATTAATCGATTCCATAGAACAGGTTGTTTAATCGGTTTGGTTTTCATGTCCATAAGGTAATTTAATGTAATAATTATATTTATTTTCATCACGTTTTCAATCTAAACGACTAAATACCCCAAAAATAAAAAACAAATAAATTGATTAAACGTTTCAAAAAAGTCATTATACTTAGGGAATAAAAAATATAGCGTCTACACAACCGGTGTACGTACATAATATAAAACCGTTTATTCGTTATCGACTACAAAAATATTTTACGTGGTCGTTATTTCTAATCTGATATTTTTTGGCCTCTAAACCAAACAAAAACGAAAAAAAAATTATAATAATAATTAACGAAATTGCGTTACGCATGTTTCGGATATCTCTCGTCATTATGATTTCCGTTTACGGCTAATACACGTCGAAGATAACGAATAGGTGACAATTGTCATTTTAAACGCGAATCGTAAAAAAATAATTATTTCTATGTATAACGAGAAACGTAGGCCACTAATTGTGGTGAACTTTATCCATTCGAAAATCGTGCGGCGACTGTAGAGGCGGCCGCGTCGTCGTCGCTACGATCATTAGGGAACTAGCGACTAACAATTACGAGTTCCGTATTTTCCTATCCGGTCTACGGCGGGCGGGCGTCGTTGACGGATCGACAACCTAACCGTCGTACGGGGTGTCGGCCGTATTCTGTACGCGGGTCGGTGGTTCCGCGTGTGCCGTTCGTGACGTTGATCGAAGATTTCTCGGCGGAGAAAACGACGCGGAAAGCGATCGCGAAACGACGGCGAAAAAATTATTTAGTTAACCCCCGCGCGTTTAAATTCGCGTAATACTGTACGTGTCACGATAATCATATTATTCGGGGGAGGGGGGGGGAGAACGGGCGTCACCACCGCCGTCACCGTTCGCTTCAATCGTGCCCGCGGAAACGCATCATCCACCGAGGGTGTTGTAATGATAAATAATTTTCGTATATAAATTGCGTAGTAGTAAAAGTAATAGTAGTAGTAGTAGTAGTAGGTGCCGGTAGCGGGAGCAGCGCGAGAACAAGATGGATGATAAAAACTGCTGGGCTGCGGGTTGTGTTGTTTACAGCGCGCGCGCCGCGCTTCACGTACGCATACGCACGCACCATGATGGATTGATATCACTGGCAACCAAATTGATCTTAAAGACAATGATTTATTAAGCGAAATGGCGCCTATAATATGTTATGGACGACAGGACCATCCACCGCACCAACAGCCCCATCCATCCCTCCCTAACCGCCGTCGTCTCCGCCGCCTAAGATCCCTGCGTGTGAGCAGGGTGTTCAGGGAAGGCGACGAAGGCGGCGGGGTGGACGAAAAAAAACTCTCGACGCCATACCCTCCGGGCTTACCCCCTGACCTCCGCCCCCGGGACGAGACCGATCGTTTATCATCGGCTTCCCGGCCGCCGCCACGTCACGTACCGCCGCCGCCACTAATCCCCCGCGAACGTGTACGCTACGGCATTGCTGCGTCGCGTGCGTGTGTGTTTGAAAACACTTTGACGTCAAGATTTGCACGGTTTTCGATAAGCCCTTCCGACTCCCCTCCGACCGATTGTGTGCGTGTGTTTGTGTGTATGTGTGTCACTACAGCGGCGTATAGTTCGTTATTATTGTATGTTTATGTATATTACCACCGATATACCGTCCAGAAAATCAATATTCTCGGCGAAACCACGTGCCCGCGCGCTTCGTAATTTTATAGTAAAAGTAACGCGTTTTACCTCCTCCCTTCCCGCCATCCCACCCCGCTCCAATTCATGACCGTCGGCCAATAATACCGTACAACGAGTTATTTGTTTTCCAGTAATAAAATACGATTTTTCAACCTCGTCAATAGACGATAAATTATTTGATTTTACGGACTTGTTTTACGCCGCTGTCGAATTGACCGCTCGGTTTTAATTATATAGATATTACGCCCGAGCCGATGTACTTTATTACGGCAATTTAACCGAAACCGACTTGAAATATTATATGTTTTATGGCCGTTGAGCGGGTGCGCGTTAATACTTTTGGAAAAAAAAACGTGTTTTTCGTGTTTTCGTATTATACGACGACGACGACGACGACGACGATTTCATTTCTCCCCAGGCACGAAATAACACTAATATACAAAACGTTATAGTTTCGTACGTTGTAAAAAAAAAATAGGTGTAAATTATTACGCGGATCGTAAATTAGTCGACGTTTATTTTATGCGACCGAAATATATAAGCCACTAAATCCATAACAAACTACCCGAATACGGGTTTTTCCGAGTATCGAATTACGTAATAGTTACAAAGATATAACGTATTTCATGTCCAACACGACAACTCGCCAGGAATTTATTGGATTTATATACGTACGCGAACGTGGACAGTAAAAAGATATTTATTTTTTTTATCGATTAATTAACCGAATTAGTTTAAAATGTGCTAGGCACGAACTTAACCTTTCGCGGTTAATCGTCATAATTGTCCAGTTAAGTTAAATAGGCGTGAAGACATTTTGTTTTTATGGCTGTTCGATTTGCCAACGATTGTAAGCGTTACGAAATAATTAATAACTTACTGCCATTTTTTACGTAATTTATGTTCAACTCGATAATTTAAAAAGCGTAGCCAAACGGGTAATTTTTGTACTGTATTAAACGGCAAAAGACGAGTTGACGTTTACCGCTATTAAAACGTTTTGTGGATTAATATTAACACCTAAACGCCCGATTTTCCTTGTGCAGACAATATTCTTATTTTTTCGTAACCGATTCGAGTTAAAATTTTTTCTCGTTATAATTTTTAGCTCAATTATAGTCGAACGAACGTGTCTACTTCGGCTATCAATTTCGAGTCGTAGATTTAACGTAATTTACTCGAGATAATTCGCGAGCAATTGAGCAAATACGCAAAACGACGGCGCAACGCGATCAATTGACACAGGTTTCACCACGGCGAGCCGCGAAGATCAACGCGGCCGACCGACTTGGGCGCGAAACAAAAATTTACGACCGTTTTTTAACCTTCGGGCTACCATTTCGGCGCTAGTTACGCGCGTGTACACGCCGTTATCTTACACTCGAATTATAATACGTGTGAAATCGTCGAACGTCGGACGGCATCCGGTTTTTGAGGCCGGAAGGCTCGTTCGTATGTAAGTGTGTGTATACTACGCACAATTACGCACCTACCGTCGGAATGAAGACCACGCACGTTTTATAATGGACCGTGGACATCCACGCGCGGATCGGTCGCGGTCTGTGCACATATAAATATTGTTTTATCGTACAATTTTACGACCGACGCGGAACATATAACGGGCGGAAACCGCGGTACCGGTGGCGGATTTTTAGGAAAACGGACGCCCGGTCGGAGTTTTAGTTTTTGGACTGGAAAATTAGTCGTAGAGAACGAAACCGAAAAGAATATTATAGTTTCCGTTCAGAAGTAACGCGAACGATTTTTCCGAGTGATTGTGAAATTACGTTTAAAAAAAAACCATGTTATTCAATCCGTCTCCGTGTATTTAATTGATCGCCATAAACGGAATAATTAACGAATAGAACATAATTTTGTAATATACGCGCCTCGGATATTAACGAAACGTGATCATATTGCTCTTTTCCATAAACTGTTCCCAATTTGTTTTCTGAAAATAATTCCACGGTGTATTCGACGGGTTTTTCAACGTGTCTCGTTCGACGTATATACAAAATCGCGTAATTAATTTTAGTCTTTAAGGCGATCTATCGTTATTAGTGGACGTTTAAGGCGATTTCTAATTATTTTCAAGGAGCGCGTCATTTTCATTGAGTTAGCTGTACTCACAGGTCGACTGCGTAAAACTCTATACGTTTATTTTTCGTATTTTGTCGTCGGATTTTTTATATTTAAATCTCAATTTACGTTCTTTATATTTTCACGATCACTCGGTTGAAGGTGATTTAACGAATCGCGAATTGATTTAAAAACCTCCGTACAAATCGTTAATCATATTACGTAAAATCCCAATCGTTGTTTTTCGCAAACGAATAGCTTAGTATATTTTTTATGTTTTATTAGCGGTTGGGGGGGGAGGGCACGGGTGTTAAACATGTTCGACTTGCTCGACCATTAAATCCGCCGCAGCGCAGTGTATAATTATTTATTTCATATTTGCACGAGCACGCGTATATAATATTTTGTCGTTTTATTAATGTTTCTCGCCGACGTAGAAAATAACTTACGAAAAACAATTTTCGTTCACAACGGTGAACGCGGGCGTATGTCGTTAGATTCGTTTCGTATATTTTTTTTAAACCTCAAACGTGACAAAACAGCGGTTCTTTAAAGGTTTGTTATAAATTAAACGTGCGTTTGCAACGTTTCGATATAACATGCCCTGCTTTATGGACATCGAATTCGCCGTCTTCGACCATTTCGTGTACAATTTCATGGTCAGCGACCGGACTGTCGTTTCACGACGAATGGTGTGACAAAATTACTGTTCGTCGATTTCCCGGCGCCGTTGACATAAAACGCCGTCTTGCCGGCTTGAAAATGAAAATTACGCTAACAATTGACACGCGCTAGAAACGATCGAGACATCGAATAAAAGGTGTTTTTGCGTTTTCGAAACGCGTACAAACGAATTTGTAACAATCGTTTACTCGTATATATCATCTCGTTCGTATTTTTGGATATTTATCGTATTTTACGGTTCCAACGTAAATTAAAAATTTTCGATAGAAACGAAATTTTACCAACAGACGAACATTTTAAACGATTTACGAACGAAAAATACTCCATTTTATATACCATAATTGGGGCGAAATAGGGCGCGCTAGATTAACGAATAATATATATTATTCGTTGGTTTTATACACTATGAGTTCAGAATTTGTATTTTCGATATTAACATTCCGTAACAATCGTTATTGATAACATCATCTAAATGCCGATTAGTATGCGGATCGTTATCTATCTATAGTACTTACGTTTTACGCTAACAACAGTTTTATATTTGATATTATCTTAAGGAGAATTTCGGTAATTATTTGAGACCGTAATTTGCCATACACAAATGTGTAAATGTCATTTTCCAAACGATAATACTATTATGTTAGCGTAAATGTAGGTAGTTGGGTAATAAATGAACAACGGCGCGTTTTTGTCCTAAAACCACAACGCATACCCTATACCATTTTAGAAATAAAAGGTTTTTATTGTATTTTCTTATCAATGTTATCAGGTATTCGATATTTGTGTTCATCTACTCGAACAAACCAAAAAAAAATATTAAAACGGCGTTGAATGCGTGGTCAATAGACGTATACTGTGTAAATATTATATCCTCAGAGTAACAATAATACGGTGTCTCTCGTACGAAACCAGACGTCGAAAAAATGAGAACATATTTTGTCTCCGCGTTTGAGTGTATTTACAAAATGATAAAAACGTTACAAGTCGACCATAAAAATTATAGTTCTTAACCATAATAATATTTTACCTTATGCGCCGTTGTACCTTTGGTTACGCTATATGTCATACCCAAATGATAAGTCAATCAACGGTAAGAAGATGCACGCATGTTACATAAGCATAGGTAGATTTTAATTTTAGGGACGACGAGATCAAACGAGCTGATATTTTCAAGTCCGAAACAAATTCCTAATTGACTTTTTTCCGTACGTGAATATACATTTTATAAAACGTTAAATGAAATACGAATTTTACAAGAACAAAGTGTAAGCAAAAATAATATAATTCAACGTCGATAAGTTAATTATTGAAAATTATACGTACGTATAAGCCAGGTACTCTTTTATTTTACGATAAACGAAATTAAAATTCGTGTAACGGAATAGAGAATTTCAAAAACAAAACGCGTACCGTAACGACAATTCATAATCGTATAACATAATAGTCCGTTCAATCGGTATTGATTTCTTTTCGTCATTGTTCGTTAAATTTATTCGATAGACGTTAACCTATTCCTGTTCACGGTGCTTGTTTCTAACAGCTATAAAAAACACGTTAAAGCGTCTTATTGACTGAAAATAAGTTCAGAGCATTAAGCCGCATTTTTTGTCATTGCGCGTTTGCCTACATGCACGATTTATTAAAATTAAGCGCCATGTATTTACATGTTAAAAAATATGAATAATAATCCAAAAATTACGAATCCATATATTTATACATATATTCATAATTGTGTAATTATAAATAGTAACAATTTTCGTTTTATAATAAATTCTCATTCTTCGGTAACGGATATAATTAAATGAAAGTTAATTATAAATATTAGTCAACTATCGCCCGTGAAAATGTTTAAACATGTAACGAAATGTAAATACGATTTAAATTTTTTTGTTCGCCGTCGGTACAATTGAAAAAAGTGGTATTATTCTTGTTATTTGTCGACATTAAAAAATATTCTACAAGAGAAGCCTACGAGGTTAGGTTATATATATCATATTTCATTTGGACGCCTGTACCCGTGATTTTACGTACATGAAAATTGAAATATAATATTTCGGAGCGGTTTCTATTTTTTTATTTTTTTTTTCATTTTATATCTCTTCGACGTTTATGATTTGATTTATTTGAAACGTAGACTCGTATAGACGTTAAACGGACGTAACATATGAAAATATAATTAAGATAGTTGCTAAACGCTTCTCGTCGATGTTCGCAAATTAACTCGGATTAATCATAAACAAAACCACTTTACCGCCGTGAACACGGATAATACATTTTGTGGTGAATAAAAAAATGTTTTCCGGTTAAACTGCTTCTGGAATAGGCCACATAAACTTAATAATATCTACTCGTATATATTACCCAACCGTTAAATATAAGCTCGTACTACGTTCGTTTATATCAGAAGAATTTAATTCGGTTATTGGATAGTGCGAGTATGTTGACGAGGTTAGCGTCTGGTGCGAAGTAAATCGACGAACATAAGACGGACGAGACGAATTCGTTTTTGGTACATCGTATCCAGTCGGGGATACTGATTTCCAATTTGAATAACGCCGGATTACGAAAGATCCTCGTGATAAACCGTAATTATTATTAATTCCGCCGTGACAAAACCACCCGAACAGATTTTTAATCGAACGTTAATGCGCTTTGAATTCTCACGTGCTAAGACCGAACACTCGCTGAAAGAGTGTAAAATTGTGTTCAACCGTTTGAAAGTTGTCTAACATAGTTTCGCTAAAAATAGAACTTAGGAAACTGTATTTCACGCGTGCATTGACAGCGCGCTGACAAAACAAAACATTTATGCTTTGAACGCGAACAATCATTACTGATGCAGTCTGAAGTGTTTACATTTTTTATTAGTCACAGTTTCTAGTTCGAACGTAGTTTCCTAATAATAATGATCGTTAATTTTATTATTATTCTAAGCGTATTATTAATATTACCATTGGATACAATGACGCGATATCATAAAAATATTAGCGAATTGAGTAGAAAAAATACCGTCGGCCTTCAATTTCGTTCGTAGTGATCATAGCGACAGGTTAATTAAAAACATTTACGGGAATAAATTACAACGGAAATGAATGTAAACTATGATCATATATTATAACAGATTTTATAACAACCAATTTATTAATAGTAACGAATGATTTAAATAAATGATTTATTAAAATGACGTTTATGAATAGAGTCGTTTGTAGAATAAAAAAAATGGATCGTAATTAACAACGTTGGAAAAGTATCGTAAATTATAATTTAATTATAATAATATAAAAATATTTTAAAAATTCTTCGCATTTCGTCAATGAACCGATTTGATTTCGATTCGTTTTATCTAACTAATGTGCGATTGAAAAGCAAATTGTTTTAAATGTTTTGCTTTGTCAAAAAATCTAAAAAGTTATGCCCTTCTAAACATTCAACCGAAGTCTATATACCTGGTAAATGTCGCTTTTTCAAGTTACAAAATACATTACGCTCATCGCGCGCTATAATAAACTATTTTTACATAAATACGTACGGTAATTATGAAATTTCGAGGGACCTATATGCGAATAGTTGATGACGGTTGATGAATGGCAGAGTATGGTGGGACAGTTAACACTAAGGCGGCAAATATTTCTAGAAGAGCGGAAAAATTTTCAACTTTCGATACTCGAATTATTCACATTTTAAAAATGTATTGTACGCGCGGGTGCGCCGTCGTATTTTGTCAACAAATATTCGTAAGCGTTTGTTATAAAATCAGAGTTAGGCTAGTGACGAGGTGAGTATGAAATAAATCGTTCGGGCTCTTTCCAATTCCTCTAATGATGTTTACATGGCGGCGGTATAGCTTAATGCGGCGCTGCTTAGTGGTGTTATGGTTGCGCGCTATCCCACCGTGACTTTGAAATAATAAATCTATTCCCGGTACGAACTCGACGTAAAAAATAGCACGGAATAAATCTAACATTATTGTTGACTCTCGAAGTATAAATTATTTGACCACGTATATGTATGTGCCCTTTTTTTATATTTTAATAAACTCATTTCTAAGACTCGTTTCGAATTCCATCAGCTAATATATTATACGTGCGCAGTGCGACCACAGATACATTTATTATTTTCGAACGTATCCGGTTTTTTTGTTGGAACATAATAAATTTGTTTACTTATATATATATATATATATATATATACATACAAAAAGAGACACGCGGCGGTTTGCATTAATAATTTCATTTCATCGCGACGTTAGGCGAAATAACAACAATATAAACCGTGTAAATAATTTGACGTTTATATGGTCACCGGTCGGTTATCTGATGCGAATTATAATGTAAACACATCCTCGTGGCTAGGTTTTTTTTTATACCCAATAGTGATTTCGACTATTCATTTACTTTTGGTCGTCAACAACGTAGAAAAAAATTATTATCTTGTAGCCGATGAAATATTATATACGCCCATGTATAAAAGCATATACTTCGGACGATCGTGGAAAGTCATTAATAAACGTTCGATGTCGTCGAAATAATAAACATTCAAAAAATCCAATAGATATGTCAGAATACATTATCGAGTGGAATATCGGGTTTCAGCTTGTTGTGGTTGATATGACTTTTTTTATACGTAAACAACGCGTTATATATATATACACACGGACGTATATAAGCGCGTAAAATATACATTATACGTGTTATTAAGTATGTCAAATGGAATCCCAACGATCCACCGGACGGATCGATTGGCGTTGTTTTCATTTAATTAAAAACGAGGACGAAATCTTTACGGGTGGTACTCTGCTCGGCATAATTTACGTTCGCGTTGAAATTGAATAATTTTTCTCGTAACGTCTAATTAATGCTCTTGTATACACGCCCCAGTGGGTGGCATCGCGTACGACCTTTTGTCAGCTCGCGAAATTTTAATTTCCTGTCAGCGGTTATATATTATATCATATGTGTATGTGTGTGTGTGAATGAAATCTACATATATAAACGAATGTTTGTGCGTTTGTATGTTTCAGACGCGTTCGTATTGACTGATATCCATGAAATTTGTTAAATATAGGTTTTTGGGTACGGCGAATGTTTTGGCGATAACTGTTTTCCTTAGTGTTGACTACGCGTGTATTTCATAACTGAAAACGCGCTTGGATTATTTATTACTACAATATGTTGTCTACAGAATTCAATCAAAAACACTTTGTTTTTTCGAGTGACGTGGTAACTCACGCCGGGTTCATCCGAGATACAAATATCGAGATATTGGGAAATACACTACACTCACCGTATATACAACAAAAACGACGATCAACGATAAGACATTAAGATTGTAGGAAGAAAACAGATAACAATGAACTCTTTGAGATACGCTTAATATATATATATATGGAAGATTTGTATCCAAACAATGATACGAGTCCTCGTGTATCTGTTTAGCAGAATTCGAACTAAGAAAGTAGTGGTTTCCTTATATACATGATAAAAAGTACCGAAAATTATAACGTAGAATATTGAAACGATGGTCAGAAAGCAGAACATAATGCATTGGTGCTAATGAGAATCAACTACGATCTAAAACAAAATATTCATTTTTTTTTAATATTTAATAGGTACTACACTCATTACCCGGAATGACGTAAAAAGTTATTTCGGGCAATGGGTTGCCAACGTTTATTTTGTACAAAGAAATGCTAAGAAACAACCACAATTATTGGTAGTACGGTAGGAATAATTCCCGCCAAACGACAGTTTACATTAAAACCAACAAATTCTTTTAGGCGGTGACGAAACGATTCCTTGCCATTATGCCTGGCACGAACAAAAAGGGAATGAAACAATAAAAAACCGAATCCGAGCTTATAGGTAACGACTTGAGCCGTTTTACTATGACCGCTACCACGATGCCTTGGAGTTACATCATCTTTAGAATTCCAGCACTTCCTTAGCCGTTAGCTGGTCGACCGCGAAACTAGCTACGGTCTTCCATGAAGTCAAGCTTAACCTATCGAAAATTGCATTCGTCAAATTACATATTAGATTAGACCGAAAACATTAGAGAGGAAAGTGGTGGTAGGTTGCTCGTAATCCTCCCTGAACGCATTAATCCAGTTACATCGATAACATATATCGAGTATTGACGTACCAATTATACAACGTGATGCGATTAATAAGTGACACAGTAAAATCCGTTCCACTGCGATGACGGCTACCTATATCGACCTATATAGCACCACCAGATTTACGAAGGAAAGAGAAACTTATTGAAACCATTAAAAAGGCAAAGAATACGAAATGCTTACTATTATGGAAATATTAGAAAACGTGCCCGAACTCGGATAGAAATTGAGAGAACCACCTTATTATTATTAGAATAATAATATGACCCGCGATTTGGCTAGCCAGAAGTATCGTGTAAAAAACGTTATAAATTTTATGGTCGTGAAAAATGCCGTGAAAACGTACGTTCTCGTGTTCGACGAATTTTAATATTATTAACAGGGGAGGACACAAGCTGTTGCCGTATACTACTATTATTGTTATTATTGTGTTTACAGACAGTAGCTCGTGATTCGTCGATTAACCGTATGTGCCAGCCAGAGATTTCTCTTCCCTTCCATCGAGTTGTCAATTAAATCACACACAAATGTACACGTACTGCAACATCACACACACTTGCACGTACTAACATAACGCGAACGCGTGGAAAGATAAACGGCCGAACATGTCTGTAATGGAGATAAGCCGTCAAGACGAGTCTATCGGACACATGTAAATGAGAAAGGACGTGTATTTTAATAATATTAACATTACTGTAGCTTGTATGTGTGTGTGTAAGGTAACAAATGACCAAAGAAACGTATACACTTACGATATATATTTATATATAGGCGTACCACCTGGATACACACGCACACACTCGCCATATGTTACATACACACACACAGAGTATATATCGACTGACTATAGATCGCTGCTACCCATATAATATACACTCGACTAAACAAAATATACCGACGTCTTCATAGCGTTCCGACTGTCCATTCGTGTGTTTACTTGAACGCGATCGATCGGGATCGGTGTAGCGTGCTCGCCGTTCAACGGTATACGAATATATCGTATATTATTTCGTAACGTGAATCGCCGTTTACACGTTTCGAAGTGCATCGAACTAGAATCAATCGTTATTCCGTGTTTTTAATCTCTCGCTTTTTTTACACGCTAATTATAATAATCGGCTAAATTTGTGTTACGAAACGAGTGCTATATATATATATATATATATATATATATATATATGTATGTATGTATGTATGTAAATGTGTGTGACAAACACACAAAACTAAACCAAATATTTCAACGTGTTACAGTCATGGAATTTACGGGACACACGTGTATTTGTATTATGATGTTTGCCAATCGAATAGGTATAGCGCCGGCTAATTGCCGAGTGTACGCGGTCAACATACGGTAAAAATACTTTATTTGTTTTTCGTCGGTTTTCGGCTCTGTTTGTTGGGAACAAACACGCACGAAGACTGTTAATGCACAAAACACAAAGCGACTTTGTTACCCCGCTCCAACCTCCACCTCGACCACGTTTGTGGTTTTATGGTCGCGTTAAACACTGCACCGTAATGTATTGTCCATATATATATATATATATAAACACGCGACTAAGGGGAGAACCGTGGTGGCATGTATAGGTTTTCTCCTCCTCTCCCTAAAAACCAACAATAACTTACCACCGTTGGTTACACTGTGTGTACTCGCCGGAAATCCGACATTTCCTATCCATCAAACAGTTCAATCTATCGTTGATGATCAGTTTATTCTCTTAACCACGCGTTTTATATATATGCATACACAAACGGTAATGTGTTCTGTAATTTCTGGAATGAAGAATTTTGGCGAATACTGCGACGTCTGTGGAACTTTGAAAACTTGTGCTCAAATTTCATCCAACTTACGTTATCACCCGTAAAAACCGACGAAAATTTCGCGCAATTTACGCCCAAAAAAGGAGCGAAATTAAACTTCTGGCGTAAGTGTAATTAGATAACGGTTTAGATATTTCGAATAATATTTCTTATTACTATTTGCAACGTAAAATAATATTACGTATTTACGTTTTTGCGTGTTTTTCGTGAAACCACGAAAAACTCGTGCCTGTTTTAGACGTTTTCCACGTCGTATTCGACTCGACAAACACGTGTAAGCGTCGTCGTTATTATTATTATGTAACATGATTATTACCAAGACAATGCAATACGGTAACACGAATTACCAAAATAATAATAATACAATTCATAGATAATTATCAACGTTTTTACGAGTGTATATTAACCTTAAAACCCTGAAACGTGCCATATCGTGTAAAATTAAACTTCGTAACAATTATCTACTCCGGTCGATTGGGATTTATAAATTGACGCCTCTATAGGATTTGTAAACACGTAATACGAACTTTATGCATAGATCGCGTTAATGTAGTCGGTGACAACGTGTGAAAAAGTTTCGGATATAAGAAAAACGTGAAACCATAAAATTTTATTTTAGCGACGAAAACGTTCAAAACACTGAACAAGACTTACGCATGAGAGTGGGCTGTAAGATTCTAACTCGATGCGGACGCTTGAACGAAATGGCCGTTGAAGATGACGGACACCATGCAAAGTCGTTACTGAAACAATTAAAATCCTGTACGATGTCAATAATATCCCATCGTGGCGTCACTCAATTACGTATACCGTAAAATATTTGCTCGGCGCGTAATCTACCGAAAATTTGACAAGGCGTCACCGTGAACGTTCTTCGGTAGTGGCGTGCCATTTTTTAGCTCAAAAACAGTATCCGACCTTGAACCACCCTACGTATACACCAGATATATCTCATCCATGTTACTTTTGGATCCAAAACCAAAATCGACGTTTGAGGGACATGGATTGTAACTCGATTACGGTAATTCAAAATTACATAACCGACGATGGTATAAAAGACGTAACTTATAAATACTTACGAATACTTCGAATAAAACGAACGATACATTTCTTATCCGTTTGGTTGTTTTATTAATTTAGTCATAGAAATCGCGGGACGCTCTGTATTTAATGTATACGTAATTATTGTACCGTTTTGTATTGATTTATAATATATACTAAGGCTCTTCTTTGCGGCCGAAACGTTATTTACACCGTGGAAATAAACGTGTCAATCGAAATCAATAGACTACTAACTCGCCGGCTCTTCCGGAAACGGTCGCGTCGAAGGTGTTACGTCGATAAATAATAAAGACGTATTTTCCTAATCGGACGATACCGCGGCTAACAAAAAAAAAAAAAAGAAATGTTTAAAAAGTTGCTCATTAGCCGCCGGCGACCCGCATATGCATCGACCAAAACGTTCTCTGTCGGTTGCAGCTTGTTTCTTCTCGAGTTGTGTACTCCGGGCGCACATTCGTTAACGTGTAATCATTTTTAAAATGGTTAATTCATTCACGGAATTGATTTATTATACGGTAATGTGAACACACTTGCAAGACCGACTAAAAATAAACAACGTATTTTACGTTAATCGAGCATTTAATCTCCTACGACATTCCTACCTATTACTCCTCATTTAAGACCCATTTCTACGCGTATAATGTACTTTCTTACGGCTTCATAAATCATAGTGCAGCTAGTAAAAATCAACTCCCGGTATAACGGCAAACGACGAAAGTCGACAGTATCACCGATTTATTATCGCGAACGTCGGAACAAATTTATAATAATATCCTCCAAGCCGGATAAACGTTTTCGTTTTAGTTCGATTTTAATTGCTTAGTGCATCATGAATTCTTGCCACAAGGTCAAAACGATCAATTAGGAATACTACCTACAAGTTAGGCAGTTAACGCCGTTAGCGTAAAGCAATTCGAAAAAGACGCCCTGAATTGTGGCAAAATAATTCGTGGCTTTTGCACCACGATAATGTACCTGCTCGCACTTTATTGCTTGTTCGTGAATTTTCGGTCAAAAATAAAACTTTAACGATGCCCCAGCCTCCATATTCGCCAGACATGGTTCCGTGTGACTTTTTCTATTTCCAAAAATAAAGAGAACCTTAAAGAGTCGTCGTTTTACAAGCGTAGATGACATTTAAAGCGCATCGTTGAAAAAACTAAAGGCTATACCACAGATCGAGTTTGGAAAGTCATTCGGGGAGAAGAAGAAGCGTTGACACAAGTGCATAATATATGATGGGGATTATTTTTAAAAAGACAACACTGATGTAGGCGTATAAATAAATATTTTTTTCAAAAAACAAACGTTAATTCCCGTTATTTTTTGAACACACCTCGTATATAGAAATTATTACATTAATATCATAATACAGGCTATGAAGCCTGTTTGTGTGTACCATCTGTTTCTCGAAAACTAATTAACCGTTTTCAATTAGCTTTTCAATGTTTCAATGTTGTTTGTGTTGTACATTTATACGTGTCAATAGGTTCGAACGTATGTATAATAAAACGAAAAAAAGTATCGTAAAAAATAGCGATAATAAATCATTACGAAGATTGGTGATTCGACCGATCGATGTTGATACGGAATTTCGCGGGACGAATGATATAATTAGGACAAAAATCGGACAACGTGTATTTGTAAACGTTCTGTAGAGATTCATTCGAAACGGGTACCATGCTAAAAGTGAAAATACATTGTACTAAAACGACAAATCGGAAGAAAACGAGAAAAAACTCGAGTAAGGACACCGGCAATAGTGGACCTACATTATATTATATATGGAATGTGGTCGGGGACGGCCTTGTAAAATATGAATAATCAGAGGAAGGCTGTTGTGTTGGCCGTACGATTAACAATGACAGCATTTTGAGGATTTCGATAGTAGCCGATATAAAGGAGAATTAGTTTCGGTAATTATGTACAGACGTAACGGCCTATTAAATACCAAATCGAAGCGATTGACGAATGTATGCGAAGTACGCGTTCAATTATTTTCACCATAACGGATGTAGATACGTACAAAAACACACAACCTTTATGTATGTATATATACGGGACCGTTACAATTATATATATTTATTACGTTACGTCGCATAAAATTCGTTTAAATCGACAGATACTCGTCGCAACACGTACCGTACGACCGTGATGTACGTCAAAATATTATTGTTCGTGCGCGCACAATTGGGCATATCGTATATCGTTTGTATGTGTGTATATATATAGAATATTGTAAATGTAAAGCGTTCCTTGGAACAATCGGACCGTGACGGTGTTTCAATTATTGTCCGTGAGCGTAATTGATAGTTGTAAATATTCCGTCGATATTGTTCTCGAAAATACGATATTTCCTTACGTCACTAGTCACGGTTTGTCTAGCGGTTACGGTGTTGACTCGGCGACTAGGGACGAAATAACGAGGCATCGCGTGGTTCCGTGTCGAGAAATTGCGACGAAAGCGTAATCGTCGAACAAATTCTATCGTCCGTTCGTCGACGGCGCTTCGGCAACGGTCGACGGGAATAGACGTGAAGCGTTGCCGCCATTACCTCCAACCGTTACGTGTTTATTAAACTTCACAGTTCGTCAAACGAATCGCCCAAAAGCGTACCGATTATATCATACGGACAACATTACAAAGTGCTGCAGTACGTCCGTAATTAACTAATAATAATACGATTTCGAAAAATCGAGCTTATTCACGTTCCGTGTGTATTATTAGTGTAGGTTTATGTGCGCACACGTTTTCCACAAACGACCGAATGTATAGAGTGACATATTCACCCGACTACTGTTCGTACCTATATATTATATACTTCAAAATTCGATCGTCTCTTCGTAACGTTTTTATTTATTTATTTATTAAACGGTTTCCTCCTAACGAATTGTGAAACAGTACCGTCCGTACAACGTATGACCATTGTCACGCGAGGTTGCTTTTTAAATACCGTAGATACGTGAAAAAACGGCGGATACGACTATTCTGGGATCCCATGTACACATTTGCGTCTACGACACTGTTATGTTTCCAAACAATATTCAACCCCCAGGTGACCGACGATTTCATACGTCGAACGCTATAATAAGTTACGTACATATCGATAATGTACTAGTTTGCAATTATGACGATGGCGAAATGTAGAAAATATTCGTGGCTAAGTGAATCGACCGTTTTTCGATACATTCAATATGTGAGTGTACACGAATTATGTAAACAACGTGACGAATATCGATGACAATGTACCTACGTGTGCCTTATAATTTTTTTAGGTATTTAAGTATTACGGTAATTTGTATTGTTGCGAATTTCTTCAGACGTATTACGATGTTTATTGCTCTCTTGATAAGTGCAAAAAATCTATCGTATTATCGGGTATTTAAATTTCAACAAAAAAAAAAGGATAACCACGTAATTTGTCCCATGTTCCGGCAACAAACTGATGGGAATACGTTACCATCGCGACAATGATACATAAACCACGACCATGGTTCGGAACATAATCGCCGACAAATTTGCCTACTATTTTGTACGGACGCGATAATTAACGCCTCGGCGATACATTTGTACCGCCGTAATATGATTACAAACAAGTAAAGTTCGTTCGCGTTCCATATGTGTTTATATAGTCTGTTATACATAAATTATATAAAAATTAGGCTATTGTCGAAGATAGTACACTTACGTGTATATTTTTTGCTTTACGTATCGTACAGGACGTGTAGTATTGTACATTTCTAGTTCTGAAAATTAATTTCTTCTTTTTTACATCAAAGTCTAAACCGACGCACAGGTATTGTCTACTCATCATTGGTAAGCGTAGAATATTTTTTATAACTTATATTTTCATTTTTGGAAATTGAAATATTACAGTTATGAATTTTATTTACGCCTATAACGTTTATAGTATTAATAAGATTTATAATAACGTATAAATACAGCGCGCTTATATTTTATATTGAAATCGTAAAATAAAAGGCACGATAATATTAATATTGAGCAATTTACGTTGTGAACTATTTGAACTCATTAGTGTATATTTCCATGTAACTAGAAATTAATAATTAAAATCTAACGTATATTTTTGATCGTAACGCGTGTGCAACCGATGGTTAATCTGTAAATATTTCGTATCACATATTATTGTTTTCATTGTGTTGTTCAATCGATAATGAAATTATGTGTATTTTTGGTTACAACATGGGAACAAAAAATTATTTTGAACGTACAAAAAGTATTCTGATTGCAAGTCGATTTATAAACACTGGTGAATTATTTGGTTACGAACTACGATATCAAAAGAAAAAATGAAATCTAAATGGAAGCGAACCGTGGGTGTCGTTAAGTGTGAATTACTTTGGCAGACATTTTCGAGTTGTATTTTTATATGGTATTTGAAAATAACGATAGTCGTTATATTTGAAAAGTGATTCTGATCGACGCTAGTAGTTTCTTATAATAAATGAATACGATAAATAGTCTGTAAATATTATTTTATCACGCTTGTACTACATTTTCAGCTCAAAAATACGAAAACTGCACTTGTATGAAATAAAACTTTAATAATCCTTTCATTGTTTAGCCATTTTTGAGTAGATTTTTATTTGATTCAATCAAAATTAATTAAATTATTATTAATATGTTTAATGTTTCACATTTATAATAGCGAATACTAAAAAGGCAATTATTTTTATCGTTGTTTTCAGATGCAATTACAGAGTTTTGTACAGAAATGTTAGGATTAATAATTAAAATCTGACGTTAAATATATAAATCCATAATTTGCAATTTCCTGAAGCTGTATGTGTGTGTGTGTGTGTGTGTGTGAGAGAGAGAGAGAATAAAAAACAAAAATTTGTTAGATCTATGGTTTTTCGATTCCGGAACACTTTACTCAAACCATGTGGAAAATCACACCAATGATGGATATTGCGTCCACGAATAATTGTCTCATAATTACAGTTGATACAATATAAAATCCACGTGATAACAAAAAAAAACATTTATTAAAAAATGTTTGGCAATTAAACGGATAATTTATTTGATATTTGTTATTAACTATTCTTTAACGATATTTATTTATTTACACGAAAAATTGTAAAGTAGCTGTTTCTTTAACTTTGGATGCCAGGTGTATCCATAAATATATTTGTATAAATTCATTATTTGTTTTCAATATTTTATTCTAATTGTTATGAATATTTATAAACGAGGTAAAATTTATAATCTAACTTATATTACGAATTAATTTTATATCTAATGAATACAAGCTAATTGAAACGTATATTAATCCGCGTATTGATATTGCATTGCCTATAGCTAATTATATTAGTATTTATATTGTTATTTTATTTTCTGTTTTCCTTATGATTCCGAATGAAAACTGATGCCATTATCTTATAAACGCCACTTACGTTTATTTGGTGTACATACCACCGTTTACTTATTATTGTCATACGAATGTACGTAACGAACGAAATTACATATGTTTTTACCTGAAACCAAACATATTTGTTATTTCGTGCTGCACACATTTGACATTTGTACATCGAAATATCATGTATTCGGTACCGACGAGCTGAATGATGAATTTCATTCACCATCGCGTTATTTGTTGACAATTTCGGTGTCAATAATTGGTTATGGAACAACTCGGTACGGACAATTTGAGTAGCTAATAAACATAATTCCCATACGAATTATAACGAGACAATTTCCCAATCCGTACCACGTCGTAGTGCACACAATTTTAAGCCATGACTGCTGTAAATATACAGTGTGCATAATTGTACACGTGTAAAAACATTTCTATAATTCTATATCCTGAACGTGCATGTCGATGAAGTAAATAAACACGTACACGTGCGGTGTACTAAACATGAAATCACGTTTTTAGTACGAGCGATATGCGTGTACCCACACACATACGCACACACATCGAAGAAAGATGCGTCCACGGGAGAGTATAATTCTGTGTAATACATTAATAACGGTAACTTATCGATATCGATTTCTCGGGTTCGTTTTCATGTCGACGTCTGGTCAATTTACGTTAATATGAAGTACTATTTAATGTGCAGCTACATATCGTATAGAATCTAATGATTAATCAATTGTACAAAAGAACGTTACAATAGCGTAATACGTCGAACGACTGTACTTGTTTTGAAAATGAAATTTGTTCGATTTCTTTTTTTTAATTGTACAAAATTTAAACGTAATTAAAAATACGAACCGATATTTATAAATATTTACACGAACTGATGTAGAAAGTAAAGAAGTAAAACGAATTTCCTACTTGTCTAATCTCTAATCCTCTTCTCTTATATATATATATATATATATATATATATATATGTACGTAGAACGTATTTTAAAATCTGTTATATCATGGTTTTTGTTTACCATCGATATTTGTAAAACGAACATTTATAAAAACCTAATATTTAATTTAGAATACGACATTGTAAATAAAGGGTCCGGCGTAAAATATCGGAAAACAAACGAATATTTTTCTCGAAAATTGTTAAGGAAGTATTATGAAAGTATTATTTGGAAAATTGTCTTCCATGCGCGTTTAAACAGAAAAAAAATGGTTTCGTATAAACAATAAGCGTGAACGCGACAACGCGTAGGGAACGACGATAATATTCTCGAAAAAGTTTAGCGCGTGATCCGAGAGACACGTACATTATTATAATATACGGTGCAATTGTACATTAGTACTTAGATATCCGCGCGCGAGGCTGTAAACCATAAACGTATATTATACGTATATGGGCGTCGTCGTGAGCATTAAAAAGCGGTAAAGAAGATGTTCCGCTATAAATAAATAAATAATACGGTAAAGTGAAAAGGGAAAAAATCACCGAGAGTGCGTCGACGTGTAAATAAACGGTTTTTTATGTAATGCAGTGCGCGCCAGACGATAATAAAAAAAAGAGAGAAAAAAGCGAAGAAATCCTCCGGTACGGTTATCGTAGTGACGCGTCCCGGATGAAAAGGAAATTAAATACAGGTGAACGCTTGTCGATTTACACGCGCTCCAGAAATTCCTAGGTTAACGATATTCAATATCCATTAATGCGTTAACGTTCTTAATAAAATTCGTACTCTTCTCGACGTTCCGTTCAATGCGTAGTAGTACACTTGTATGGTTATACGTTGTTACGTACTCGATCGAAATCCGATTTCGTGTGGTTTTCATTCCTGTCACTACGGTCAAAGACGTTCCTCTTTCTACGCGGCTTTCGTTACCGTGGCATGTATACCTCTATGTCACAATTGTTTTATATACATATATATATAGGTTCGTTTCCTCGTTACGATTCGACTTGTTCTCCGAGTCATGTCCGGTCATGACCACCGGCGTCGCGCGCGCGCTCGCGTGTCATCGTCGACGCTTTGACAATATAATAAAATGAACCGTAGTTTTCCCGTCAAATTTACGATGTGTGCGCAAACTGTACGTACGGTGCTCGTTCGATCGAAAAAAATAAAAAAATTAATAACGCCGTGGTCGTCTCGCCATAATATTACACCCGTGATTGGATCTACGATTTCTCGGAATTCGCATTTTTGTTTTTTGTTTTCGATATACGATTTAAAAATTAAATTCTCTTCGTTATCGTCGAACGATCGTCCTTCGTCACAGACACACTTCCGACGAACATTCAACCGCTGGAATCCAACGTCACGAGTAGCCAGCCATTTAATGTCTTCGATCGACGCGAAACGTCCGTTTTAAAAGTTTTAGGTTCGGGAATAGAAGGCACGAGCAGCCTTAGACTGTTAAGTTTGTGGTATGTCCAATAAACGACGCGGATGTTGAGAGATGGACTACCTAAACTGATGAAGTATCCCTCCACAGTGCCGCGATTTAGTATAAAAAATAAGGTTCGGGAATAGTCAGAATTCACGCGGTACGTGATCCGGTTAATATTATTGTTGAGGGAGGAAAGGAAATTGTAGGAATATTTTACGTCGGCTAAAAATTATCCTAATTTCAAATGATTGATACGCGAAAAAAAAATCGTTGACGTGGTCCAAACACTAGCGGTTTTCCCATATTTTTTCGGCCTTTTTCAACGAATCGAGTGTCCCAAACATTTCAATATGACAATGTAAAAACTACAACGAACCGTTTGCCTCTTTCTTTCTTCTCCGTGAATTAACCCTTCGTTGTCGATCAAGGTGAACTTCAATCGTAATTTGACGTAACACGTGATCTTTTCGGCCTCGGTAATGTTGTCTGATGACAAAAATTTTGTCTCAGACACATAAGCCGAGTTTCTCGTCACCGGTAACGATGTTTGGCGTTTTTCCGTTTTCCATTTAGTCTTCGGTCGAACAACGTGGAACAATTTATGCACGAACCTGTGTACCATTCTTTCAAATCGTCTTTTGATACGTTTTGTACCGATACACCTTACTATCGTTATATAATTTAACCGCATAAACGGCGATACGATCGTACGGAACGATGGACTTTTTCCGCGGTTTAATCGATAATTGAAATTGACAGTCGATCACTCCGTTTTTCGTCTTTGAGTGACTATTGACTATGTTTAAAGGGGTTTGTGCCGATCGTCAATGGCCACTTTCTGTTACGTTTCGTCGCCATAAACAACGTTCGACCATTCGAGCAGTTTTTCAAAGTTTAAAACGAAATTCGACATCGGGACGGCGCACGTTGTTGGAATCGCGACGTATTAACACGATACGCGTGAACTTCGTTTCTTACGGCTAACGTGAGACGAATATAATTTGATAATTTGATTTCAATTCCAATAGTGGTTTATTTGGAGAGAGCGACCTGGTGTGGTAGGGTGAGGGGGAGATATTAAAAAAAATAACGATGTCCGGGAACTTTACTATACGTACGGTCGAGTTACTCGTTAATACGTCGCCATCACTCGACAATGTCGTGTGTGTGTGTGTGTGTGTGTGTGTGTGTGTATGTGTAGAATCGTATACGACACATGGGGTAATGTCATACACGATTCGGTAGCTACAACAGCCGTCGTCGGGCGCCAGTTTTATAATAATAATAATAATGAAAGAGCCGCGTCGGCTGCTACTGCTGTCACACGCGCGTCTTAACCATAACCGAATGACGGTGTATTATAGTCGGTCGTCGCACGGTTATATATTCCCGGGTTTGACAAGTTGATTGGTTCGTGATGGGTGTTCCCGGCGCGTCAAACATGCCAACGATTTCGATATTGTTATTGTGTGTGGGTACGTGTACGGGTGTACGCGCGTGCACGCATGTGTGTGTGTGTATTCGACGAATGGATGTCGAGTGGATAATGCGTTTTGTCGTGTCTGCGCGCTCGTGTGTGTGTACAAACCGATCGATTTTCTATACACGGGTTTCGTTTCTTTTCTTTTTTCTGCTCGTTCTTACCGACCGACTGCCACCGTGTCGGCTTGTCTTGTTTTTCCATTACCGTTCGTATACAATACCAACGTATGACGTTTCGTGCCGGAGACACTTTTTTTTTTGTCCGATTCCGTCACGACCAGGTATAAACCCTTTGGACCCTGCATACCGCGTACCCGAACACGTAAGGGCAACGGTCGTTTGAAAAAATTAATAAAAAATAAACCCGCCCCGTTCGATATTCGAATCTCGGCCGAACGGTACGTCGGGCATGACGCCACGTCGTTGGCGCACGCAAATCCGAGACGGCCCCTCTGGAACGGCTCTACGTTTACGAAACGTTAATAACAATATTATTATCGCGTTAACGTGCGCGCGCGTTGTTTTTCGCTTTTGTACGATCGATGGCCGTGGACGAGACCGGACGACCGGGAGGGGAAGTGTTCGACAAACACCGAAAACGACCGCGTGTACCGCCAAACGGCTATGAATTAATAATAACGCCGCCGTTCGGAACAAAAGGACGTGCGCGATCTTTCGGCACGCCATATCCGAAAGAACGTTATTCGACGTACGCGCGTTTTCCCGAATAATCGACGCGACTCTTACCGAACATTATACGCACGACGCTCCTCGGAACACGTCACCGTCGACGCAATAATATATTAATAATTAACCGTGGATGACTCGACTACACACATGTGTATATATATCTAATGGCGGTGACATATTAATCGTTACGACGCGGAGTTCAATCTAATACGTAGGTGCGCGCGCATGTTAAAGAGAATGTATTAACGCGTGGGCCACGCGACGCGCGTTTATTTTTGAAACCGTTTTTCGTTCGATCCCCGTCGTCTCCGCGACCGCCGCGACCGAATTTCGGGCAATTGTTTCCGCCGGGACAGCGGGCGGGTGTCCCCGTTGGCAGTCGATTACTCTTCGAAAACCAGAGAAATTAATAACAGTTCGTCAGTGGGTTCTCGAACCCCCGACGGACGCACGCGTACAGCCTATTGTTTACGAAACTGACGGCGATCCAATCCATTACGTTCGTTTTTCATAACGGCGGATCACCGACCCCCGGGGAACAACGGCTCGCGCGTATTTATCGCGTGCGTCGCTTCTCTTATTATCGGTTTTCTTCGGGGCTATTATGATGCGCGCCTAGAAACGAAGGTTTCTTATTGGTTCACTCGCGCGTATCTTTCACGCGGCGTTCGACCGTCCTCTTCCTTTTAACGAACGGCCGAAGCGAATTTTCGTACCATTCTCTCCAAGCGACCCGCCTTTCTTCTTCCCGAATCGAAACGATCGACTATTTTACGACGCGTCTTTTCGTTCGTCCCGGAAACCGCGCGTTTCGCGTGCGTGCATATACCGTCGAATAAATTACGTTCGTCGCCCAAACTAATTAAATATCACACGCGGATGATATATTCCGTTGTTAGTTCGTTATTATTTTTTATATGTGTACGGTCTTCGTATTGTAGTTTACTCCGTAATAGTGTAATTAATGGCCGTCGCGTATAAATAATGTTCAAACCGACCTTGTACAGTGCGATAGCTGTAGTACACAACACGCGTCACCGCATTAATAACGCGAATATTGTGTCGATTATGTTTTACCAGTAGTAGCGGAACTATAATCTCGTGACAAAGACGATTATTAATGGGTTTTGTCGCGTCGTAACGGGCGGCCCGGGCTGGAGGAACAATTTAAACAATCGAACCGACGAGATCATCGCCCCGGGCGTGCTCGTTAAATTATTGCGTCGGCTTAATAACCCGGAACGTCGAAAATATTGGACAGTTCTATTTACGGCGCATACATGAACCCAAAAAATGAGCCGTTGGACATGACGACATGATCACTGCGCGTGTAATCGTCGAAATCGTCGTGCGATCGCGTGCGACAAAACCCCGAAAACAAAAATGTCACTCGACGAGCGAATTCAATTAATTGCGTTAGAAAAACGAATCAACGCCATTTTGCCGGGTCCGTAATTTATTCGTTTTCACAACATTATTACACGGACAAAATCCTCCACGCGTACACGATATTGTCCGAGTTCATATTGCAGACGTAAAAAGATTACCCGCCTAAATAAATAAATACTTATATAAATATGGGTGTGTGTGTATAAACGATAGGAAATTTAAAAAAAAATGGTCACAAGCATTTCGGTCAATTCGAAACGTTTGGGAATATTCCCCGGGTAAGGTGAACTTAAAAATAGTTTTTTTTCGCGCCGCTACCGGTGGCATTAAATCGTACGTCGGCTATTATGTACGGTATACCTAATGCCGAAATCTGGATGGTCACATTTTAAGCGCGCTCGTGGTACGAAAAACAGAAAAATTATTTTTGTCTCAGTAAGCTAATAACTTTTATTTACGTTTCGTTCCGACAAACGCGCGGTGTTTATAAAAATAAAAAATATGGTTAATTTACGTGGAACAGTAGTAGTGTTCGTTTTTGTTTTAATTTAACACAAAATACGTTACTATAGCCATAAATAGAATTTATTAAATATACTATATAAACCAAAGAAAAAAATTACGACGCCGATACAATTCTAGGTAAGTAACACGTACACAACAATAAGTAATAATGGAAATACTCGAAGTAATATGACATTTAACTAGGTTATAATTATTCGGCGTTGAAACGAAGCGTAATTAAAACATTCCAACTCGCTCATAAATACTCTTAATAAATAATTTAACGTTTAAAACAGACACATTCGCCCATAAAAATAAATGTTAACAATTTACAATTCTACTCATAAATACCAAAGAGTATAATATTAATAAAAGAAAGTGTAATATTTAATATCAAAGTGTACGATAGTCAATATCGAACATTAGTTGGTTAACATTTTCGACAAACCGATCTAGTCGGTTACCAAGTGAGTATTATATGAAGCCACAGTTACCGAATATAATTTCCAATTGCAGTACCGATCGTTTTTACGGTTTCCGTGCGTTTTGAATGATCCATAGGTTCAATAAAATCAATGAACTCGAACAATTAAATCTTCGGGCCTACGGATACCCACAACTCCAAATATCCAAATAATCGCAATGGAATACAGCCGATTCACAGTAGTGACTGTAGCCCTACGGCTTCGCGTCTGGCCCATTTATACAAGTTTAACGTATTGTTTGTAATACATTTTTGTTTGTAATCAATTTTCGCCGGTTTTTTTTCTTAAATTCGACACACGACGTTTATTTAAGGCTTTAAACCTCTTTAATACAATCAATCTTAAAACATACGTTTTATTTATTCTTATTTACGGGATACACGGAGTGATATCGGGATATCGAACACACTTCGCAGAAACAATATACCTTTGCCACAGGTATTCGTTGGTAATCGCGAATAACCGTAATATAGCCCCTTTCACGTACGAAACTACAGATTTGACGCCCACGTTGAATCGAAACTTTACAACCCGCGCACGTACTTATTCCATTTTACTCGCGGTGGCGGTAAATCATTTTTTTATTGATCGTCCTGTTCACCACAAACCGTCCCGTAGGCAGACGTCTTAACGAAAAATAACAGACATTTTAAACGGTAATCGTTATTTATGCGAGTCGATAAATTACCATCGTTTCAAACAAATCGCTTTAAACGTACATGTAAAATATTCAGAGACACCGGTCATTTTTATTACACTACTTAATAAAATACTCATATTTCTTACCGCTTTTTTTTATCGTAGATTTATTTTCAATACAGTTTGAATAACTAGTCGCGTACGTATATTGGTCAACGATAAACATTTTTTTCCGCGTCAATTTTGGTTTGTATAATTTATTTAAATGGCGAGTCCAAGGTCTAGCAAACGGTTTTGCCGAAAATACTAATAATTATACCATTGAATTTACTTCTCTCCATATTAATTTTTAGACGTAATAAAACCATCAGACCCATTACGCTATAGCGTCATTGGTTGTTGTTGAAAATATGACGAGAAATACTTTACGTTGGGAATTCGTATAATAGAATGTTGCACATTTCCCCATAAAGTTATAATTAATGCTACGGAATGAACTAAAAACAAATATTACTAATTTTCACTTCTAAATACATATTCTAAAGACATATGTTTCTTAAGACAAAAGCGTCGTTGTACATAAGACATGCGCGTACACGAGACATAATTATTATTAATTATTACAGTTAAGCGATCGATGTGAATTAATTGTACTAATTGTAAAATGAAAACGAGCGTTTGGGTGGATTACCATAAACATTTCGATTCGGTATAGACATTAATTAGTAAGTCATTTATTGTAATTATAAATTTATTTTATACATATGTAATAACTCAAAACAATAGAGACAAAGCAATAATAATAAAAGAAAAGGAAAGGTGTTAGATGGAAGGACGTTTTTTTAATGAGTTATTACAATCAGTGGCGTACTTAGACCTGAATTTTGGGGTTAAATTTTTAAATAAATAAATTGGATGATCCTAACAAAACAAGACATTATAATATAAACGTTAATAGATTATTAATTTTTAATTAACACGTTATATTATAATGTGTATTGAAGTTTCAAAATATTTTAATTTTTCGTTATTATTGACTAAAACTATACATCTCATAAGAAATTAATTCTTCATCGAAATTTTCGGGGGAGAGGGGTTTATCCCCATACCCGTAAGTATGCTGTTGATTACAGTTGATGTTCGGGATCGTGAGTTAGAGAAGAGTAAGATAAATAATCGTCCAATTACTTACTTTGCCGATCGTGTCGACTTCTTAAATTCGAAAGTATAAGGAAAACACGCAAGTGGATAAAATGAAAATAGGTTGGAATGGTAAGAATTGTCTTGTATGAATTCACCGACAATTCAAAACGAATCGAGACGCAGAAATGCTGGTAAGAAGAACAGCACTCGTCCCTTGAAATACCGACTTCTTGCAATATGGTGGCTCGTGGCTGTGGTATGCCCATACTGGGAGACTCTTGGGAGACTACTCGCACTGGCGAGGAGATGAGAGTCATCTGCCCCCGAGTGGAGACGGAAATCATCTATCTGATCATCGGGCGTAATTTTTGTCTTGTATAACATCTGCGAGATCAAACCATGATGGTGAACCTGTCGATTCACGTTAAATTGCTATAGAAATCGAAATGTTTAGCATTCGCGGTTGATTGTTGTAATTGTAACTATTTGGGTTCGTTCTTTTAGATATTGGTTTATTTACTTAATGAGGGACATTTGTTTGATGGAATCATGTCCAATTGAATGATCATTTTTCATTATAGCTGTGAAATTATTTATAATCTTCGGACATAGAAGAAACACATTATTTGTACGGTTATCATTTAACCGTGACCCAGACAATAGGTCTTTTATTTTTCGAGCTTATGTTATTTTTAACATTTTTATATTTTTATAACGAAAGTGTAATTTTATTTATATATAATTTGGTATCTACTTATAATAGGGTAGGTATTCAGAGAAGTTCAAGCTTCATTATATATGTTATTAAAATATCATTATGAAATACATAATTATAGAAAATAATGTCAAAAGATAATTGTGGTATTAATTATTAAAACCATGATATCTGTGGATACCATTACAACTACCTCAGTCTTTTTGTGGGTTGTGTCCTCACAACCGTAGTCATTTCGAGTGAGGAAATAAATTTTTTTTTTGAAAATATATTTTTTATTTTAAAAAGTTAAAAGGTGGAATTTTTTTATCGGTGTTCATTACAAACGTTTAATTTAGAATTAAGGAATTTTAAACTTTCGTTAAAGGGGTCGATTTAGTGACCATTTGGTTACAGTAAATGTTTTTACAATATTTAATATGCTTTACAGTATGATATGTACAATTTATTATAAGATATAAATGTTTACTGATTTATTTGTATGACGTTATATCAAAGATTATAATTGGTATTTTATAATTATAATTGTTGACCTAAACTCATATTTTTGCATATAAAATCTGGGCATATGATTTCTTTTATAGAAGAAACCAAGGGCTATATTTACAATTTTTTAATTTTTTTATAAATTATAATTTTGTCATTAGAATCGATTTTAGAGACAACTTTTTTATGGAATGTAGGTTAATAAAATATTATTATCAATATTATTTTCATCATTAAAAAATATTATGTATATATAGATTCTTGGTATATGATTTCTTTTACATAACAAACCAAGGGCTATATTTACAATTGTCTTAATATTCTAAAAATTACAGTTAAGAACCGAATTTTTGTGTCTTCGTTGATTTGTGTTTTGTTTGATTTGTGTTTTGTTTTCTGATAATTATTATCGGTGTCTATTTGAATTTTTATTTTATCGGTATTTGATTTATAGTCATATTGTAAATTTTTACATTGTTAGTTTTATGTACGTTTTCTATGCTCAACGTATAATTTCTTTTTCATATAATTTGACATCCTGTTATAACAATGGGGTTGATATTCCGAAAAGTTTAAGAGTCATTCCATATTTTATTAAAATGTCATCGTGAAATAAATAATTATTGAAAATTACATCGAAAGATAATTGTGCTATTAATTATTAGAACTATAATATTTGTGGTTATCATTACATATATATTTGTAAGACGGCTATAATCGTAGATGTAATGCCAAAAACAGTTGAATCGCGATCGAAAAAATATGTTTTCATTGTTTTCTACAGATGTTGTCGTAGGCTATTCCACATAACTCTACCAATAGCCGTAGAGTTACACTATATTGTTTCAACCAAACAACAGATATGTTTTATAGTTTGTTGTAATTATAGTGACCAGTATTAGTTTTTTATATTATTATTATTTTTTTATCATTATCGTTGTTATTATTATTATTACGCGATTAATCATTGTTATTCTTTTGCGATCGACGAATTTTTTTATAGATATTCAGCTGTGTTCCTAGAAACGTTATTACTATTATTGTTTGAAATTAGTATTGGTGTCGAAAAATATGTCGAAAATAAAAACGTGACTACTTACACTTCAGTAGTTCATTTAAATCGATACTCACACTTAACCGCACTCACAGTTCCTTACCTTTATAATTTATTCTCTTAATTATTATGGTTTGTAACAAAATAATTCAGCACCTTTCGTAGATTGACCTGCGACCGATATTAATACAATATCATTTTTTGTTCTCGTGTTGAAACTGAAATTATAAAACGAGAACGTGTAAAACATAGAGGCTTTAGATCAATCGTGGATCAGCGACACATTTTACGTTAAAAAATCCACGTTATATCTTACATATTAATCTCAAATTTTATAACAATATATACTAACGAAGACACGGGGCACGCTACCTTGATTCCTTAATATCTATTTTTCCAAGCGTATTATTTTATGACATATATCAACGCTGTATTATATGTAACACACACACATATATATACACATACACGAGAATTGCAATACACGTTACACAAAATTTTAATCGTAATTATTTACGATAAATTCTCAAATAATATCGGATATTGTAGACTTCCTGTTGACGATGTTTAGATATTGGGCGGAAAATAACAGAATGATTTACGAAACAAGTAATTTGCAATATTTTAGCCACAAAATAATGAACACGTAGGTACATTACCTTCGAAATTCATCTTATAGAGTGTATTATTTATGTACACATACCCATACATAAATATTAATGGCGTAACTTTAGAAAATGTGGACCCAGGACTAAACATTTTCCCCTGTTAAAAAATGTTATACGAATACGTCATGGAAAAATAACTATTGATACATGTCTTATTAAATACAAAATTGAACATAATACTTATTTTTATATTTGATCATTAATCGTCCATAGTAAAAACATAAGTAACAAATAACCAAAATGTACTTAATATCAATTAACGTTTGTAATTAATTAGAGTCGAATACTCGTATTATTAATAAACGAATTATCGATACGTAATTTGACGATATGTCGATATGTATATGTATACATTCACGGCCATACACGCGACGCTATACTTGATAGGTACGACTTGTTTAAGTGAATGCGTGAAGTGAATCTGAATTTCTAAGAACACCCACGCGTAATGGCTAAACAGCGAATTGTCTCAATGGCAGTGGTCTCGTCTATGACAATTCGTCAGCGCTATCAGATTTATTCGCGCTAATCTTTGCGAGAAAAAGAAGGAAAAGAATACAGAAGTGGGCAAAATGGAGTACGGAATGGCTATTAAAATGAAATCGATACTGCTACGCGAAACTGATAAGAGAACGTAAAATTGAGCTTCGGGATGACTGGATTTACTATTCATTTGCGAACAAACGAAACAACTTATTTTCCTAAAATTGCCGGCAATGGTTATTCTTTAAATTTAGAAACGGCACATTCGAAACCCCATATCATTGAAACTAACAGGAACATCGAGATTTCTCAGCGACATCGTATATGACACAATAATATTACTATAATATCTCTCGGAAAGCATTCGCTCGAAATTGCGGACCTAACCGTGACCCGTGCCCGATGACGCAACACACGTGCCTGAAGGTGGAACTGGCGAAAAATGTATATTTTCAATTAAGTTCAGGTCGCGCTTGTACACGTACAGTTTTATCATTCACACGTTCTGGTTCGACTGTACAAGCGACTCGAACAGGTATACCTGTCATGTATAACGTCACGTGTTTAGCCGCCTTTAGGTATTACATATATGTGTATGTGTGTGCTCGCGTGTATGAACGCTTATGCGTATAAAAACTTATACATGGGTGCACTCACGTATACCTAAGTGTTCATAATATAATGGCGAACGTTTCGTTTCCCTTTTCGACGTAAAACCATAAAGTAAAACCCCGCGTGGTCTTTACACACTTTGCCAGACACGTCGAGTTCATCACGAATACTACTTAGCGTTACAATATGGATTACAAACGATTACGGCACATGCGTCTATTATCGTTAAACCAATTACTCGTATTTTATACAAATTGTAAGTTCCTTTGATTCAGTGTTTAAAGTGCATTACGTCTAAACATCGTGAGATTTACCAAATTTGTTAGAAATACACACACAGTATTCACCACTTGGTTGAAAATCAGCTGTTTCGATAAGTATAACTTTTGGTTACGTTGATCAGGAAATGTGAAAAATTACGCGCGTAATTTTCTCCGAACGAACGCCGACGAAAAACGATCGATCACTCTCGTTTTTACAACGACGGAATTTCGGTGACGGATATTTATAGATTACGATGTTTTCCCGATTCAAAGCGGAGCGAAATGCGCCGACATATTACGCGAAACACGGCGAAAATTGTCGACGTAGCCGTTTCGTACATCGGCAATATTCGTGTACCGTGTCCGCCCGTTTGTTATACTAACGCGCCGGTTCCACCGTTTGTACCGTTTTCAATTTCCGCGTAATGCGTTTCGGTCGGCCGCCGCAGGCTACCCGTCAGATGATCGAAGCGAGGGCCGATTTGCCAGCTATACACGTACGGTACTCCTCTCTCGCGGATATCGTGTTTCCCTCTCCTCCCCGTGCGCGTATATACACACGCGTCAAGAGCCGTAGTCCGTACGACTAAAAATCGCCGTACCAAAACCTCTTCCGGTCGTCCGCCCATAACACGACGTGTTGTATTACGCACACGGATTGATAATACCGACGGTACGCGCGCTCGTGTTTAGGTGGAAAATACGGAGTCAATATATTATACACGCGCGCGCACGCGCCTGTGTGTGTATGTGTGTGTTCGTATGTATATTGGCCGAGGTTTTTGCCGTTTTGGCACCGGAAACCACCGCGCCCGTGTATGCGTACGTGTGTCGCGCTTTCTATAATGGCCCATAAATCTCCGAGTTCGGAGGCCGCCGCCGCCGCCGACGTCGCGACGGGGACGCGGACAATATAAAACCGCCCCGCCGTGCGCGGGGGCGGGAACGGTTGTTTTTCGCCGAGGAAAACGAGTCTCACGATAAAACGTCCGGTCGTAAATTACCCGCGCAGCCGCCCGAGGCCAACCCCTAAAGTCTTCCCGTCGTTCCCGTCCTCCTCCTCCTCCTACTCCTCTTCCTCCTCCTTTTACTTCTCCTTTCGTTTTGTTTTTTTTTTTTTCATTTTACGTTCGTGTCCTCCCTTCGCCGCTGCTTTGTACATACATATACGTACATATCGGACGGAAAGTTTAAATCACGCGCGCGATTGTCACCGCCATTAATTATTATTGTTATCCAGCTCGATCCCGCGAAGTTCTTTGGATTTAAAACGATTTAATTCTACGAAGGTTAATCTCTCACCCGTAACCACTTCTTTTGTGTATGTAGTTCTTTTTATTATTCTCTAATCGTTGTCACCGTTGTGGCACGCCGACAACCGGAAGTCGACCGACCATACCATGGGAATAGTCCAACGACATTTTGTTGTACGAGTTATACATCATTACAGGGGCTCCTCCCAAACTGTACCCCGGCGTTACCCTAGGGGAAAATAAAGAAAAATAATTACCGTTTGTTTATCGTTAATTTCAATTTATATTGTAGACCGTTTATTTATTTATCGAAAAATATGCCGAAAATTTTCGCCATTGAATGAAAAAAATGATTATTAAAATTATTACTGTTGCGCGACGAATTTTAAACTTGGCTACTGACGTAAAAAAAAGAAACGCGTGTCTCCGGTACGAAATACAAACGGACGATGAATCAACTGACGTTTCTGGTCTTGCTGTTTCACTAATGTCGTTCGTGACGTACACGCGAGCTCTTTTAAGAAAGATTATTCTGTAAACCACTAACACCAAATACCGAACGTAGCCCAAATTACTGGGCTGTTTGTTTTTTTCTCAAAAAAAATTAGATTCCGATCTGTGTAAACTAATTGTGTTACCGGCCGTAACAGGCGCAACAGCTAGAGCAAGTGGAAAAATAAAGGGTGAATGGAAAAATAACCGTAATAGTAATTATTGTATACATTACAGACACCCGGTAGTTTTGGAAAACGCGCCTGCTCGTTGGCTAAACGTTATGGACGAATCCATTTCGTAAACTAGTTGCTCGGATATTGTCGTTTTTTCCTAAATACGATTATTTAAATGAACAACCGATAAATCCTAGCGTTCATTTGACATTCACGTTCTTTTACTAGTGGTTACGTATACGAGTAAAAAAATCACAGCAGGTGGGTGCGTTTTCAATTAGTGTCAACAGCCAACGAAGAGCCGACGTAACGGTGGCTTAAAATTTTTGAAACGGCCCCCCCTCCGTCTTATTACGTTATTACGTGCAAAAGTCGCGTCCGTCGTCGTCATCCGAATTATCAACGTACATTCGTCAAGTATAAGACGTATTACACCTAAGTATAGAGTTACTATATTATCGTCGATGAAATAAACAAGACACCCTATACAAGTAATTACACGGCGGAACGAATATAGTTTAAAAGTACTGTTAAGACGTTCAGGGTATGACACAAATTAAGACCCGATCAATTCCGACGCGTGCGTGGCAGTTCGCCGGAATTCATATTTCTGTGTATTATATCGGGGAAGGTTGCGCGATCGTACATATGTGTGGTAAGTTCGTGTTCGTATATTTCGTTCGTCGTTTTACAATTTTTTATTCGTTTATATATGAAAGGTGTCCGAATTACTTTTACGTCTCGGTCTCCACATTTATTATGACCGCGTGTATAAATAACGCGTACGGTAATACGCGCGGGTCTTAATTATTCCCCCGTGACGTTAACGAGTTCAAAAAACGCCGAATTAATTACTAACGCACGCGAGTATTAAACAATTTGCGAGTCCGTTGGGAACTATGTACTATAAAACGTATACCCGACTTGATAATTATCGTAATTAGTTTAAAGTCACGGCGCTACGTTAAATCGTGTTGTTCGGCGCAATGACAATTAGTACAGCCGTTACATACACCCGTTTCAGGCCTAAAACCGTGGCCCTTATTGCGTAAGAAAGTGGTTATAATTATTATTATCGCGGCACACGTCGATTATGTTTACGCGCACGTCTCGGCGGACGCGTGGTTATTGCCCCGCAGCTTTTTACGCGGAGTGCGTATTATTATTATTATTATTATTGTTCCTATTATTATACGCTTTATCACGGGCCGTGTTCGTTTTCGCGTAATTATCGCCGTTTCTCCGGTTGCTTTTTACGCCGAAAACCCGTTTTTCTTCTTCCGGAGAACACGCCTGACCAGAAAACTCCATCGGTCGTCCAATTTTCTACGCCGACGTCTAACCGTTACGGTACATTAGCTTTCCGTAGTCGTCGCTGCACATTTTGTCGTTTAACATTTGATTCCAAATAATACGATTTTAAAACACGTTTCGCGATTCCCGTTTATTTATTAGTCGAATCGTTTAAAGGCCGGGCCGGCTGGAGTGGATGGGAATAGGGGAGGAGGGGGAGGAATTAAAGCGATTTTAACTTTCCATTCATAACTTCACGCGCGTCCGATTTTGCTCGCCATCCGTATGCACTCGCGTATCCATACATTTTTATGTATTACATTTGCCGATTAGATTTTCGTTGCGATTTATTTTCTAACAATGTTTCGCCAAACACGTGCATTTTTCATTTACACTATACGAATGAGAAAACAAAACTAAATAAAGTATTCGTGTTCGTTGGATTAAATATGCCTAAATAAACGTAGGAAATCATTCGCGTTCTCGGAAAATTAAACATAGGCGAATTTTCTTTAAATAGTATCGATATCGTTCCGTTAACCGGGAATTGTAATTCATTTGGGAAAGCCGCCAATATTTTACTAGCTATATATTGTGTATCGATATATTTTCTCGATTAAATTGCCCGCTACTCAACTTTATGAAATATTTAATTTTACTAACTAGATTATGATCTATTATTGACGTAATATGTACTACAATATATACAGACGTACACGAACGTATATGCTATTTATAAATTTCGTATGATTCAACATATTCATCCCAAATTTTGGGTAAGCCATAGAGATCTGTTTATGATGGCCCTGCAGGAAAGTGATATTAAATTTTAAAAAAATCGAAAATATCCATACGATTTTCTAACATACTTTTAAAAAATTTAAGAAGACGAGGCGCGTTAGACTATTACAAATAGTATAATTTTAAAATATTAGAAAATGAAGGAATCGATAGTACAAAAAAAATTTCATTCTTGGACGAAACTGGAAGAGGCAAATATAATTTACTACAAAAACGATATATAATTTCGAAATATAAGATAATTATTCGCTTATAATTTTTTCAATCTTCAATTTTAACAACGATACGGACAAACATACCTATATTATTTACTACCATCCGATAAAAATATATACCGAAAATGTTGTTTATCGAATAACAGTGAGCCAATAAACGTCAACGACTATTTATAGTTCCGGTCAATGTTCGGCCACGTTTCAAAACGTTTAAACGTTGTGGAAGTCTGTTTCGAACGGTGGTGGTATTTTTAGTAAGTTCAATTCGAAAACAGATCACCTAATTTCCCATCTAACCTAGACCGTGGGTTGTGCGAGTACGTCGTTTTCGTATGGCTTTCCGTTTCTAATCCGTTTACTCTATTACTCATTCAACTTTCGCATTGTCCAATTCGTTATAATCGCGAACTGACACTCGTCATTTTTAGACCAAATCGATCGCAATTCAAGTTCGGCGCTTCTAACGCGAGTGTAATACATGTTGTATTGTACGCACGGTATATCCAAACATACAATACGTTACGAACGATAATATTATCGATCCATTTGCGGACGGACGATCGATTCGTTAACGCCGTCATCCAAATAACGGTATGCGCAACGTCATAGCCACGAACAACGCCTAAATGATTAGTGTGTTCATTGTACAATATTACACACAAGTCGTACACGAGTACGGTATATAATATATATATATATATTTTTTTAAGTATGACGTACCGCGGCGGTGTTCAACGTTTCGACATTATTGTGTTCGTTTATTGTTAATTTGTGACTGACGTCTATTTGATAGATTCTTGCGCCCACACGATGACCGTTTGAAATCCACCTTACCGACAAATGCGTTACAATTCGATATCGTCTACGTTCGTTTCGTTTTTAATTTTTCCATTCGGAGGGCCTTGCTTGTCAGCCAAAGACGGTTCATCTCCTCGCGTACGATCGTAAACACCACGCCGTTTTCAGTGTCGGGCACAGTGTTAACATTACGCGATATAATATGACGTTCGGCGTCGCGTCTTTTCGTTTAATACGCGTTCGATGCACGCCAATGGCCCAATTGGCGAAAAGTAGCGAATTATATTAATTCGAATATAATATACTACTTAGACATTGTAAAATGTCAGGTTGTAATTGTCAAACAAACACGGCGTACGGCTAAACATGCGATCGATATGATTTTATTTGGATCACAATAATAACTATTTTAGCCCTTATCATAAATAAATACGTTTCGAATAATAAGAGAGTCAAATATTAAGTAAAATAAAAATTGCGTTTCGTCCAATACCTAAAGTGTTCATGAATTTCGTTATTTTCATACGTTCGCGTTGTGTCGTTCATGATATACGAGAAGATTAGGCGTTATTAAATATTTGTTTAAAATTTTACAAATAAATTTTGTTCGTTTTTTTTAATTCTCCGTTTTAAAATAATTTTTAATATAAAATCATAATTAAAATAAACGCCGAAAAGTTAAAAAGTTAATAATTATTTTAAATCGAATTAGTTAATTATTTTTTGAAGTAAAATAAATAGTGTTATTTATTTTTATTTCGTTTTACGTAAATACTTTCCATAATATTGTATACGTATAACTCTATACATATTTACGCAATACGCATTGATTATAAATATATACGCATTTTTTATCTAATTTAAAATAGTTTTGAAAGATTCTTTAAATTGTTTATAGACACTATCATTATTAAGTATACACTAAAATATAAGTAACGTAATTCGTATAACGAACTAACGTTTCAAATTAAAGAGCCGTGAACACTATTCAATTTATTTTTCAAATTACTAATTCAAAAGCGATTAATAATACTTAGACAGTACCTTTGTCTGGTCTAAATATTAAGAACAGAATTGAAAAATTTTAAGTCAGTATTTGATACATACATATATTTGAAAAATTACAAAATGGACGGGTGTATCGTAATTTTATCGATTATAATAAACGATTCGAATGTGTATAATGAAAGAGTGAAAATTAAAAATATTACAAGTTGTATTAACCGAGTCGATTTTCTAGTGAAAGGATGACCTAACCCATGTTTCTCGTATACCGGAATTTCAATAATTAATTTTAATATA
>JAIPRN010000575.1:0-77262 GCA_025469175.1 Geopemphigus sp. TES_GeoC_2020
TATTATATATATGTCAGGTGTAGATAGATAAATATATTGTAGTCACAGGCTAACGACTCTCGTATATTAAATCGCGGGCAAACTGAACGGGTTTAGGACGGTACAACTACGCTCTACTCAGCTGTTTTCAAGGATATACATAATATATATATATAATATTGATAGGTACACACACGACACCACTACCACCGCGCACAACTGCCGTCACTCGTATACAATATTGCTTTATATTATATATTATAATAATTATTATCCTCTACTGTAAACGCGCGGTTCCATCACCGCGGCTACATAACGTAATGTTTAACTAGCTTCCTCCCACTTTCACACACTACGGGCAACGTAATTCGCGTGGTGCGTATATTAATATAATAATACAATATATATACTTGAACGCGCTTATGTAATGTAATAATATAATATTGATGTAGGTGTGGAAGAGAGGCGTTCCGCCGCATGTTTCGCGTTTCCTGAAAGGGTCCACCGACGGTGTCACGTCTTTGTGTCTGCGGCGCATCTTCTCTAGTTTAGTTCGCTTCCACCCATTCTTGTGCCACGCGTTAACATAGCCGCCATCGATGTTAACTCGATAAGTGTATTTTGTACAAGACATAAAATGAATAGTTCACAAAACGAACCACAACGATTGGTTTACAAATCGCCTGTATTATTTGTTTTTGCTTTCACGTAGAGGAAAGATACAGAGACAAAAGTTGAAAGTTTTTTATGGTTTATATTGATTGACAAAAGGCGTAAGTGTCAGAGTTCCTAGAGAGATTTTAACACGGAATAGGGCACTTACGAAAAAAGATATACCTATAGGTTTGTATAAACGAATGTCATTAAAATATATATATAAAGGGAGGAGTATAAGTGTAGAGTTTGTGTGGAGAAAGGTGGATTTCAGTGTTAGGGGGTAGAGGTTCGCCAAATTTCGGTTTTGAATCCGCATTTATTTTTCTTGGCAATGAATTAATTATAAGGAATACACCGTATGGGGTGCCATTATAGTGTACTCTGGTTACGGATGATATTGTGTTGGTAGGTTAGAGTTGGAAGGAAGTTAGTAAATGGCTTAAAAATGAAAAGCAGCGCTTAAAAGTAAAGGATTTAGATAGGTTAGTACAAATTAAATGGAATATATAAAGTATAATTTTAGATCAAGGGAGCGAGGGTCCAATAGAAAAAGACAGGTGACAAGAATTTGTGATGAAGTTGGGAGTTTCAAGTATTTAGGATATGTATTATAGAAGGATGGTGGCTTTAAAAAAGATACGAAACAAAAAATTTAGTATGGATAGATGAAATGAATAGAAGCTGTTTTGGTAATAAGAATGTATAAATTAGGTCAAAAGGAAGATTTTATAAGACAGTAGTAAGGTCGGCAACACTATATGGCTTAAAGTGTTGGGCAGTAGACAAGACAAAGGAGAAATGTAACGGATACGAGAATTGTATACCTCAATCGTGTATGTAATAATTCAAATTTGTGTATAATTTATTTAATTTGAGTGAAAAACGATATTAATTTGTCCCACTATACCTATAAAAAGTATACATTGTTTTGTCGTTCAAATTATTGAACATCCTATTAACATTATACTTACATATAAGTATAGTCAGTAAACGATTAGCTTAAACGATGGCTTTGGAAATTATTATAAAATTGCACCATGCCTCGTTGAAATATTTTTTATTATGAATGACAACATCATCGGATAATCTTATTGATAATCACAATATAAATGGTTGTGAAGGCTATTTAGATAAACCATAATTCCGGGATATATTAATGTAAGTTCATACACGATGCTTTATACACATGTAAATATACTGTACAGATATTCATTGTTCATGTAATAACGATAAGCTGTTTTTTTGATTTTTACCTACAGAATATTAAACATATCTGTTCATATAATATACTAATAATGATCGTTTTATTTGTAACTTATAATTAGTAATTACTTAATCGTCATTCAGACCTTCGCCGTATTCACAATATTGCATTTTTGTTTATTATACGCGTTAATGTAACTTAACTGTAAATATTTCATATTGACACAGCTAAGAATCATCTCCGATTTTATCCATAGTTGAAGCGATAACTTGTGACTGTAAAAATAAGTTAACAGCGCCATGCAACTTTTTTGCGAGTATTTTCTTTCTCAGGGAATTCAGTCGTTATATTTAAAACTTTAAACACGTATTTTAGATATTTCTATTTTATTGTTTCTTAAAATAATTCCAGATAATATTTACATTTTATTATAATAATATTAGATATATAAGTACATGAATATTAAATATTTAGCATTAAGTTATAAAAGGTATTTCTTATTTAAAGACAATTAATAATACGGTGTAGATGGTGTGGTGTCATGCATAATGTACGAGTATTAAAGTATTAAACAAAATAAAGTCTACAGTTTATTTGTTTTTTATATCACAGTATATAAATTATATTTGTCGGGTTTTCAATACTTCCTTCCATAGTACATTGATATGTGTTGAATTTTACCTTTCGACATATAATATATGCAAACATACACTTTGAAAATATAATGTAATATTTTTATGCGCTCGTCTATTACGCATTATGAGTTATGCGTTAAAACTCGTTAGAATTCATATCAAGTCTGACGGACATATAGCTTATAGATATTAGAATAATTATTTTTGAAATTGCGAAACAAAGTAAAAACTCGTGAAACGCGGTTTAAAAAATATATCGTATAGTTATAATAAACTGGTAAACGAAAAAGTATATAGATATTAACAAATATTTGTACCGATATAGTGGTTTTAATTTTATTGGGACGCGTATATTATTATGGTGCCAAATGGACTTTTAAACGATAATGCCATTTTCGTGCAAACGTTTACGAGCTACAACATTTATACTGATTGAAATGAAATTACAGTGTTGAGATTACTGGCAAAATAGAACGCCAAAAGTCAAGTTGTCCCGGTCGTACGTGTTCAATACATTAATTCACGCACAATACGATTTTCCGTCTGACAAACTTCGTCTGAAAACGTCCGACCCCAGTTCACATATACCGTCGTCCTTCAGTCCTCGTTTGCACTTTAAGTTATTTAAAAAATTTTAATTTAACAGACGACGTTCTTTAGTGCTCGAATAACATATTCGTACAATAAAATCGTATGTGGACGAACATATTGAAATATTCAGCGAGTCAAGTAGAATTGAACGCGTCAATTACGTTTGAATTGTATAGTGTTACGAATCATTAACGGAGGATTTCATTTCCGTCTACATGTACACCGTATAATGTTCGTTATTTGTGAATTTGTGAATATCGTCGAGCCCTATGCACATAATTAGTTTCGTTATAGTAAGCCGCGTTGCGTGCGAAGTTGACATTAACAACGATGACCGTGGTGACGAAACAATATCGGATCTGTTTTAATGGTCAGTGGTGGTATGTGTCAACAGCGCAACGTAAATAATAATAATTAGTATAACGGTTGGGAAAAATGTAATAAACGGATGTTCAATTACGTGAATGAATATTTAAAACGAGCTGAAAATCATATACGCGTAGTTCGCAAACAGTTCTTGTCTTCGGTTCTAGTTATGTTTAGCTATAGGTTAAGGATAAATTAGGTATCGATATATACGTGGTTGGTACATTAATGGTGACAGGAACATAGAATATTTTAAACTTTATCACGGAAATTACTTTTGCAGCATTAAAGTAGCACTCCCGTAAGTTGTAACGATAAAAAATATTTTATAAAGAGATAACCGCCTCGTTCTACCGCCGGACCAAATTAAAAATTATTTTTTTGAACGTGTGTATGTAAATATTTGCTGTATTAATTTATACAGACCATCACGGACCATTCTTTAAATAAATAATAATTATAATTATTCGTGGAAACTAAACAAATTATGAGCGGTAATTGTTAAATAATGTATCGAACATTAAAACAAATTGAATTATCCTGAAAATAGAATACTAGTTATCAAGACTGTTAACTCACTTGGAAATTGATAAAATATTCTGTTTTATATCGAACAATTTTTTAAAATTGTTTCGTCTATATATACTTAAATATTGTCAAAATATCAAGCCGAGTAGTTTTCGTTATATTTCGTACGTCTATGCGTTGTTTTTATTCTTCAGAATGTAATCATCCAAGTATAATAAAATATACACTATGATGTAGATAAAATAAATATTAAATAATATATCGATACAGATTTTCATTTGAAAGACGCAATGAATAGTTTTTATAATTTGTGATAATATTTACTATTTCTTGCAATTTGTTACTTAAAAGCTATATTACAAATATTGAATTAGGTACAACTCTCTAGCGGTTAAATTGTGTACAACTGATTATAGTGATAAACATTCGTTTCGGTATCATTTCAACTTGAGTTATCATTTTGATTTTTCAGTGTGGCTGTGTAAATGCTTAATTATTTTTGAACATTCAATAGAATTTTATTTATTTCAGCTAATAAAATTATATTTTGTTTGACTAAAACGAAATTTTTATTTCTGTAAGTATTATGTTTTTGTAAAAGTATTCATTTTTTTATACACTTAATTCAATTGAAATTTCAACGCATTTAATATATTATCAATAACTATTACAGTCATTTAAATCGAGTTTTATTATTTGTTTACAGAATTGTTTATATGGTACAACAGATTGGATTGAAAATTAAACGATTTATGTCTTTACTCATAAACAATTTATTAGCAACTTCTATAAATAATATGGAAAATAATATTTTGCGAGGTAAAGGTTCACTTGTTTGTAATAAATCTGATATTGGTATTCAGTGTTTGTTATCTAGTGATTCTGAAACACCAAGTTGTGATTCAGTCGATGAAGAAGAGTATAAAAACAATTCTGACGGATTGGTGAATAAACGCATAATACTTCATGATTGGGTAGATAATGAGAAAAAACCTAAAAAATTCAAACAAGAACCAGTTCAGATGCGTCCCGGTTTTTCAAATGAAAGATTTAACGAAACTTCCTATTACTTTGAAAATGGGTTAAGGAAAGTTTATCCTTACTATTTTACATTTACCACTTATACCAAAGGACGATGGGTAGGAAAAACTTTGTTAGAAGTGTTTGGTAACGAATTCCGCGCCCATTCAGCTGATGAATACAAGCAATTCATTGAAAAGGGGTTGCTAACTGTAAATAATGAACGTGTAACCTCTGACTTTGTTTTAAAACATAATGATATGGTAGCGAATATAGTACACAGACATGAAGTGCCTGTCACGAATGACAAGATTGATATAATTCATATAGACAAAGACATTGTGGTTATCAATAAACCACCCAGTATACCTGTACATCCATGTGGGCGGTATAGGCACAACACGATTATATTTGTACTCGCAAAAGAGTACAATTTAAAAGATTTGAAAACTATTCATCGTCTTGACAGGCTAACTAGTGGTGTTTTGATGTTCGGCAGAACACAAAACAAGACTCGTATATTGGAAGCCCAGATACGTGACAGAAAGGTCAAAAAGCAATATGTATGTCGTGTTGAAGGTAAATTTCCTGAATCAATTGAATGTGAAGAGCCGATTGAAGTAATCTGTTATAAAATTGGCGTGTGCAAAGTATCTTCTAAGGGAAAATCGTGCCGTACATTGTTCGAATTGATAGGGTATAACGAAAAGATAAATACAAGTGTCGTCCTGTGTATACCATATTCGGGCCGTATGCATCAAATTAGAGTTCATTTACAATATTTAGGGTATCCAATCAAAAATGATCCTTTATACAATGATACAATATTTGGTCCAGAAAAAGGACGTGGTGGTAATTTTGGTAAAACAGACGATCAATTGGTGAAGGATCTAATATATGCTCATAATGCAGAAAATTGGCTGAAAACTGATGACGAACCAATTTTTCTAAACCTCGTAGGAGATATCAGTAATTCTAAGTCAACTGTATCACTGCAACCGGAAAAAATAATTAACTCTAATCCTGAATCTAGATGTAATAATAAGTTTACACAAACAGGAATCGATGTACCAGACGTGGCATTTATCAAGAACAAGTTAACTGTGGACCCTTATTGTAAAGAATGTAAAATTCAGTATAAGGATCCAAAACCAGAAGATCTTATTATGTATTTACATGCTTTTAAGTATAGTGGACCAGATTGGTTATATGAAACACCATTGCCTCTATGGGCAAATGTGAATTGGGTAGAATGATTGATTTTTTTTTAAAGATATTTGTTTTTTTTTATGCTAAACAGTTGTTGGATAATAATTTTTTTTTTTTTGACTACATTAGATTAATAAAAACTAATTTTATTTAAATTGTGTTTTGTATAAAAAAAGATAAAACAGGTAGATACGTTAGGTATTATAAATATTTATTATTGTGTATACTAATACATTGTCTGCTATTATAAAATATATTTATGATAGTTTTTAAACATATAATAAATATATGTAAAATGTTTATTTCAATAGTTGCTTATATACATATATAAGTAGTGTTTTTAATTTGTTTTACCAAAAAAACATTAAACTGTGCCCTTCCAATTTTGTGTAAAATTAAATCCACATTTTACTATCTGTATATTTGATCATATTGTTTTTTGCTCCATTTTATGTAGTTTATCCAAAATTGGAAACTATTTTTGATGTAATTAATAATTAATTTCAATCGAACACGTCTAATTATATTTCTGTATGTATGTATACATTTATATGGTAGTAAATGATATACAAGTGGAACGCAATGTCCGTTCTTGGGAATGTGAACAGTAAAAAGCTGATAAAAATATTCATAACTGTGTCTACAAATATTTTATTCGATAAACAATAAGTAATCTTAAATTAATTATCGTTTTAAATTGAGTTTTGGAAGTGTCACTAATTGAAATACGTTGACCTACAAGGACGGTATAAGCATATTGTTGACATCCGTACACAATTTTCCTATGTTCTAGGTTATCTATAAATGACGGCTCTATTTATAATTTCTAATGACCTCTCTAATTTGTCTAAAGATTTTTGTTTTTAACTCAATTTGAAAATATTTGTTTGGCGATAATTGACGCCGGTTTTTGTTTAGTGATTATATGCACTTTGGTCGTTAACAATGTGGGTTTTATCACAACTATTTCGCAATATGCTTTTTACTTAAACACTGCCTTTCAAAAACGTTTAAATAGCGCTCATAATTTTTCTTATAAGACTTCCAAGTTTTAGTGTAATATAAAATAGTTCTTTCGCTTAATCGAAATCACAGCGAACTTTGTTGCGAAACAACACATAATCTACAGTACGCGACCTAAACCAACATTGATTATGATTTGATTGTGAATATTATAAAATATTAAAAAGAAAACAATGTTCGATTGTTAAGATTATTGGAAATATTTTGGAAAATCCTTTATTGAAAAATAACGTTTGAGGCGGAACCGATATGCACCCAAAAAATTATCTCTCCATTAACACTAAAATCAGTGGCAGATATCAATATGATAAATTAAAAAAATTAATTTTTAACGAAATAACTCGCGTGGCTGGCAATTAATTAAAAAATTATCGTTTTCAATTCTTCCGACAATCATATGAAATCTGATATATTGTGCCTATTTTCGTTTGCACCGTATTTAAAAAAGAAAAATGGAATGTTATAACGAAAAAATATTTTCCGACTTGTTTCGGATAATTCTTGACAGGTTCTCGCCCGTGTATTTAATAATACGTTACTGAACGATACCGATTGACAAACGTACGTGTGTTCATATTCGTTTTGTACAACTCGAAACCATTGTGAAAACATATGAGCGCAGCCCGGCATAAGATTGGGAAACGTAAAATATAAAATATAATATTTTGGACTTTGCCCAAGGACGGTAGGCAGTTCGAGAATAGTTCAATATCCCGGATCTTTTGCTGGTAACAAAAACATGCCGATAGTACGTTACGAATATTTAATTAAATAATATGCCACGATATATATATCGTAATAATATGTATGTTTAATTAACGAACGGATTTTCTGTTACATGATCGATTATGTGTGTGTATATTATGCGCAGTGCGATAAATATGGCACAATTTATAAGTATTCTAATAAAACGAAATCCTGGCTATGCGACACTAAATCGTTTTAAGGACGATATTATTCTGGTACTTGGACATCACGTTTGTGGCGATTCCACAAAGAAAAAGTTGTATTAGACGATTCGGTTACAGATGTTATTATCGTACTGATTGCTAACACACACATACGTGTCTATACAGAATATATTATGTAATACGCGTTATATACATATTATTATTATGAACTATTTTAATTTTACGCGAATTTCAAACATAAATTCTATAACGCTCCAATAACAGGCTATGTTCAATTTTTCATATTCGACACTATTTTGAAAAATGGATCCTAGTACGCAATATTTGTTTTATAAACGATCGAAATAAATATTGTTCGTTGGCAATTTCGTCGTTCATAACCGCCGCAGATTTATTTTGTTTCATTTTTTTCCTACGAAAATCCCAAGTTCGATGAACCACTTTTTAAAAAAATCGATAATATTAAATTAAAATCGTATATTTATGTATAAAGATATATATAATTATATATATATATACATACATACATATATATATAATTTGTGGAACGTAATTTGACTACCGACGTTTTCGGAGGAAAAAATAAATAAATAAATCACACGTCGCTAGGGTCCGTAATTTAAAAATAACGATTTACGTTTAGAATTTTTAATAAAAATAAAATATAATAAAGACACACTCTGTACATCTATACTTTTGTAGTTTTTTCTGTGTGTGTATATTTTACGGTAGTGTACCTATACACACACACACACACACACACACACACACACACACACACACACACACACACACACACACACACATTACATACACGTAAGCACGCGTGCGCATGCTCTCCACCCACCCGAAGTTATAGCTTCAGAGCTTCAGCTTATAAATAGAACGGCTGGTCCTATTCCGACGATGGTGGCAGCTTCCGAGCACACCACACAACTCGTCGCCTCCGGAAGACTGGGCCCCGGCGTGTATAATATTATTAATAAATACATATGTGAACGTATATTGTGTGTGTGTGTGTTTTATACATACAGACTTTATCACGTACGATATTTTTGTCAATTTTTTATTTTCCGGCTTTTCGTCACCGGTGTGTTTTCGGTGGAATTACATCCGTTGTGTCTACACCACGTAACGCTGTCTTATCGGATTTTACCGCAAGATATTCTACAAGTATATATATTATATATATATATATAATACGCCCATCCATAACAGCTGTGTAAAAACCGTCTAGTCGACCCGTTCGTGTAAGCCATTGCACGCCCGCACGTAGGTATTCTCAATTCGAATAATATTATAACACGAACAGGAAACAAGCGATTCGACTGGAATTGTTCGGCGGACGTACGTATTTTGTATTTCATGCACAGTTTTTTATTCGAAAAAACTGCTGAGAAAGTACCCCCATACATTTACCTACGCGACGGTACACCTACAAATCATGTCCGACGACCATTTTGAACACGCTGTATATAATGCGCATATCTACGCGCGCGTACAATAATAATAGGAAAATATAAAATAAAAAATAAACCGTCTGCGACCGACATATGTGAGACGTATTTTAAAAATAATTATAACCGTATACCTAAGCTCCGCGCATCCCGTTCGCCGGCCGATCGAACACATACAGCGAGACGCCCGCCGTAGCCACACGTCGTATAATAATAGAAATTCATTTCAATACGTTGTCACGTTGTTCAATGTTGGCCGGTTTTGTGTTTCTGTCTGTTTGAGGTCCGATTAATACGTTTGCACGGCTGCTACACGTTCAATAAACAAGGGAACAAAACGAACGGATGAAGGAAAAGACGCGTCAAAATGTACTATTGTTAATAGTGATGTCGATCGTTATTTGAAAGCTCTGCGTTGAAACGAAAGACAAGTACGATCTTTCCGATTCACAGCCACGATGTCTGACGGCGATGGAAATTCGGAACAAGACGATGTTTCGTTTCTTCGGACTGTAAGTCGTAACGATTGTTAAATATTACATTATTATTGTTGTCAACTTCAGCGCCTATATACGCGTGTAAAGTGCATTATTGACGTTATTTTTGAGTATTTTATATTCTGACTTAGTTATAATGATTTAGTGCTTCGTTTTGAATAATTCTGGTAAATTTTCTTATCGAATGGATTTTAAATAAAGTTACTCCGACGTACATAGACGTACGTTCCTATATCAAATGTTAGAATTTCTACATCTTTTTACTTATACATATGAGTCGATTCTTTACAAAAATTATCTCCTGCGATACTTTACGTTAACTAGTTTCATTACTTCCACTTTGAGAACATTTATGTCCTTTTTGCGTCTCCTGTGCGCATAAAATGAGTTGTGATATCCCTTTAAAAAGTTGTGTTAAATACGTTTCTTCTCCAAATCATATGTATACCTTCTATAGTATTCAAAACGATAGCAATAATTGGCCTTGATAAGGATAATTTTTGACGTTATATTATTCGTGATATTTGTAACGTATTATGGTATTACATAATACGTTACAGGTATTGTACCCGTAATATTTACAGGTAATGTGGTTAGGTTTAGAAAAAATTACCCGTTCGATTAATAACGTTGCCTGGAGTACATTGCCTACACCTTTTTGTACTTGACTTTTTGTGTTAAAAATGGTAAATTCGAAATTGAAATTAAACGTAGTGATATTATACCATTCGACAAACTTTAGAATTAAAATATTTTATGTATATCAACTAATTAAATTAATCTTAATTTAAATTTGACAATACCATCCACATTAGGGTATAAATGTATAAAATAAATGATACATTTTATTTAAACGATTTGAATTTTGATAAACAATAAAAAATGTATAAGGTACTGGTTAATCTTAAAAGTTTGTTAATTCATTATATATATTAAATAAAATCGTCATACAATATATTTATACGAAAATGCATAGTTATTTAATATTTTGGCATACATAAATATACACGAAAATTACTAGTAGGTACCTATTTATATATTTTTGTTCATTGTATAATTTTTCGTGACGTGCATGTTTACTCCAAATTGAATGTCCCGTTCAAAATACATTTATATTTAAGTTTATTTTCAAAATGCGTGTATTATTTTATGTACAATTTTCGTACAAATAAAACGACTAAATTCACTATAGGAAGACATGGTTTGTTTATCATGTACTGCAACTGGAGAAAGAGTTTGTTTGGCAGCAGAAGGGTTTGGAAATCGTCATTGTTATTTGGAAAATATAGCCGATAAAGTAACATCAATGATCCGAATATTTTAACGAATAAATCTAATTGGTTTTCAATTGTGTAGAATATCCCTCCAGATTTGTCGCAATGTGTTTTTGTTATTGAACAAGCGTTGTCGGTAAGGGCGTTACAAGAACTAGTGACGGCCGCTAGCTCCCAAGAGGTAATATGATCATTATTTGTAAATACTTTTTAATATGCAACATATATTGAAAATAATAATAACGATTATTATTTTCTACAGGGAAAAGGTGGAACCGGTTCAGGTCATAGAACTTTATTATACGGAAATGCCATTCTATTGCGTCACCAAAACAGCGATATGGTTTGATCATTATAAATAAATGCGCATCCTCCGCCTATGTATGGCGCGTAAAAACGATTAATTTTGCCCATTCGCATAATTTTATTTACAGTATTTAGCGTGTCTATCGACAAGTTCGTCAAACGATAAATTATCTTTTGACGTTGGTCTACAAGATCATTCGCTTGGCGAATCGTGTTGGTGGACACTGCATCCAGCGTCCAAGCAGCGTTCCGAAGGTGAAAAAGTTCGAGTCGGAGACGACTTGATTTTGGTGTCTGTTGCAACTGAACGGTATTTGGTGTGTTGAAATACGTTTTGTTACGAAATAAAATAAAACATTCGTAAATGAATAACGTTTTTAAACAAAACTAGTCTTTTGGAAACGCGTTAATTTTATTCTTTAGCACACTGCCAAGGAAAACGAACTATCCGTGGTCAACGCGTCATTTCACGTTACTCATTGGTCAGTCCAACCATACGGCACGGGAATCAGTAGAATGAAGTACGTTGGTTATGTTTTTGGTGGAGATGTACTAAGGTTTTTTCATGGCGGAGACGAATGTTTAACAATACCATCATCGTGGAGCGATGTTACGGGACAGAAGTACGTATCCGAAAGCGATAGAATTAAAACATAATTTTTGTATTATAAACGAAATGTTAATACTTTTCTATTGGTAATTCGATTTAAAAACGTATGTTTTAATAAACGAAAATTAATAGTTTTTTTATATCTGTAACTGAATAAAATATGAAAACATATTTTCGTTCAAATAAGTATCTTTAAATTTTTTAATTGGATTAATAATAAATAGTATATAGTTCAACATTTTTAATAACAATAAAGTACATTAGAAATATACTATTCGTCCTACGTTTTTTTTTTTACGAATGGATGCAGTATTTATACTTTTGTATTTATTGTAATTTAGCATAGTGATTTATGAGAGTGGTAGCGTCATGAGTCAGGCGAGATCTTTATGGCGTTTGGAGTTGGCTAGAACCAAATGGGCAGGTGGATTTATTAACTGGTATCACCCAATGCGAATTAGACACCTAACTACTGGAAGATATTTAGGTGTGAATGACAACAACGAATTACATTTGATATGCAGGTAAACTATGTATTTACAATAAATTATCATTACACGTTAACAGTTCATTCAAAATAAAATTTTGACGTTCGAATGTGTATAATTATTTACTTATAATGGTGACGTTGGCGTCGGAAAACCCGACGATAAACGGGTATTTAATGTGATATTTCTTTTTCCTCGCCCTTCCATTTACAGCTAAATGGGGCCACACCTTTCCTCTTTCTATCCCTTATAACAACGCAGTTTCCTTTCTTTTTTCTCTTTCATCTGATCTTCTATAATAATTTTTATAAATGTTTATAAATTAAATTCACAATAATATTGGTAATGTCATAAACTTAGCATATTTCTATTTGTGCATGATAGGGAAGAAGCGACAACTGCTTCTTCTACATTCTTTTTACGACAAGAGAAGGACGATCAAAAAATAATTTTAGAAGATAAAGATTTGGAAGTGATAGGCGCCCCAATTATTAAGTATGGTGATAGTACCGTTTTAGTACAACACTCAGATACTGGACTATGGTTAACATACAAGGTTTGTGCAATAAATTTAGATTTTGTTTAAAAATAAATTGGGAACAATTTATAAACACATTTTTTTTTATATATAAATAATATTTAAACTTTTATCAATTTGTAGTTGGTAATTATGATTATAATTTAAATTATAATCTATTAATTTATGTAATGGTATAAGCGAACTAATAATGAACTTTTAAAAAATAGTAATTGTATTTTACAAAGATAAACGTTTATATAGATTTTACTATTTATTGAAAATAAATACAAATATTTCCTTTACTTTAAACTGTAATTATTATTTTTTGACTTAGTCATATGAAACAAAGAAGAAAGGAGTAGGAAAAGTAGAAGAAAAACAAGCAGTTTTGCACGAGGAAGGAAAAATGGATGACGGATTAGATTTCAGTAGAAGTCAAGAAGAAGAGTCTCGAACTGCTAGAGTAATACGAAAATGCTCATCGTTATTTACACAGTTTATTTCGTTAGTATATATAAACGTTTTAAACATATTATATTTTTATTGCGATTGAAAGTAATTTATATTTTATCAACAAATTATTATGTTTTATACATACAGGGGATTAGAAAATTTGCAAAGTAACCGTCGTTCATCTTTATTCTGTTCATTTGTTAATCTAAATGAAATGGTCATGTGTCTAGAAGATTTAATTAATTATTTTGCTCAGCCAGAGGAAGATATGGGTAATACTAATCAATTATTAATCATTATATATATATATATATGTTGCTGATATTGAGTAATAATGCTTATTGTTTTATTTTATACTGAAGAGCATGAAGAAAAACAAAATAGGTTCAGAGCATTGAGAAACAGACAAGACTTATTTCAAGAAGAAGGGATATTAAATTTAATTTTAGAAGCTATTGATAAAGTTAATATTATCACTTCGCAAGGTTTCATGGTAAATTTAGCTGGTGATGAATCTGGACAAAGTTGGGATATAATTTCTGGATATTTATATCAATTGTTAGGTTAGTAAAAACTGATTAAAATTATAATGGTACACTTGTATTTAGTAGTAAAAATTTTTAGCTGCAATCATTAAGGGAAATCATACTAATTGTGCTCAGTTTGCTAATGTCAATCGGTTAAATTGGCTATTTAGTCGATTAGGTTCTCAAGCATCTAGTGAAGGAACTGGTATGTTGGATGTGCTCCATTGTGTACTTATTGATTCTCCAGAAGCGTTGAATATGATGAAGGTATATATATATACACATACACACACATATATATCTTCCCCATTCTAAATCTCTTTTGCCATCTGTTCACTTATACCAACAATCATCTTATTATTCTACATTCTATTTCTCCACCATCTCTTCAGTCTTCCTCTCTTCCCTTTTACATTCATTTTTACAACAACTCTTACTTTCTCTGACTTCTACTTGTTTTTTATTCTATATTCTTTATTTACTCCACATGTTCATCGTAACATTCTCATATAGTATATTTTTGATTTAGGATGAACATATCAAAGTAATAATATCTCTTTTGGAAAAACATGGTCGTGATCCAAAAGTTTTAGATGTATTATGTTCTTTATGTGTTGGTAACGGAGTTGCTGTAAGAAGTTCGCAAAATAATATATGTGATTTCTTATTACCGGGGAAAAATTTACTTCTTCAGACTTTACTGGTTGATCACGTAGCAAGGTATTATAATTTTAAAAATATTCGCAAATCATAATTTAACATATTAATTTTATAGAAAGTAATATTTTTATACAAATATTTTTAGTGTACGTCCCAATATTTTTGTCGGTTATGTAAATGGCTCTGGTGTTTATAGAAAATGGTATTATGAAGTCGCTATAGATCACATAGAACAAACTACTCATTTAAGCCCTCATTTACGTATTGGATGGGCAAATACTGCCGGGTAATAAACATAATACCCGATTAAAATATTTCGTGAAATAATTATAGTATTATTGTGTAAAAATATTTACTTATAAATTAGTATACATTTTTTTTCAGTTATATTCCATACCCGGGTGGTGGGGAGAAGTGGGGTGGAAATGGCGTTGGAGATGATTTATACTCGTTTGGATTTGATGGGTCAAATTTATGGACTGGTAATTTTTTTATATTATATTCTTTATTATTCATATTAAAAATATGTATGTATTATTTAGGAGGTCTTAAATCAGAAGTTATGCCTGGCACACAAAATATACCTTACATAAAAAAAGGGGATGTGATTGGTTGTGCGTTGGATTTAACTATTCCAATTATAACTTTTACACTAAATGGAAGATTGGTTCAAGGAGCTTTTAGAGATTTTAATTTAGATGGGATGTTTTTTCCAGTAATAAGTTGCTCATCGAAAGTCAGGTAATGTAAATTTTTAATTGCTATTTTTATTAATAATGAGATAGAAAATGTTTTATGATATTCCTATTATTTTAACAATTATTACATATATTAATACGAATAAATGATTTTATTTTAATTTTGCACTGTTGTACAAAGCAGAGCTCACATTTTTGTAGTTATTAAAACTAAGTGTAAACAAATATTTTTAAATTTAATATAGTTGTCGTTTCTTATTGGGTGGTGACCATGGCCGGTTAAAATTTACCCCACCTGACGAATTTTCTCCATTATTTGAAAGTTTATTACCTCAACAAATTTTGACAATCGACCCATGCTTTTATTTTGGAAACTTAAATAAATGTGTTCTCACTGGACCATGGTATGTTGAAGACGACACAGCATTTGTTCCAAACCCAGTTGATACTTCAATGGTAACTATTAATATAAAAAAATATTAAATGTATTAAATAATAATTTAAAAAATTCATACATATTTTTAGATTAATTTACCTAGTTACATAGAAAACATAAAAGACAAATTAGCAGAGAATATCCATGAAATGTGGGCAATGAATAAAATCGAAACTGGTTGGCAGTATGCTGAAAAAAGAAATGATACAAGGAAATTACACCCATGTTTGATACAATTTGACAAACTGCCCCTGGCTGAGAAACGTTATGATTCTCAGTTGGCTGTACAAACACTTAAGTAAATACAAACAAAATTATTATTTTATTTATTTAATTATGGTATTATTATGTAGAACAATTATGGCATTGGGCTATCATATATCAATCGATAATCCACCATCTCGTATTAAAACTGTTCGATTGCCTAATGAACCATTTATGCAAGTCAATGGTTATAAACCTGCACCTCTAGATTTATCTGCCATCATTTTGTCAAGTAAAATGGAAGAATTAATTGATCAACTAGCTGAGAATACACATAATTTATGGGCAAAAGAAAGAATACAACAAGGATGGACTTATGGGTTAAACGAAGTAATTATTTTAAAAAAAATATGTAATTTGTTATTATGGATTTTCGTCAATTAATTTTGTATATTATATTATATAATTTTAATATTGAACAATTAGTAACTGATACTATTTATGCTATTTTAAACGTTAATTTTTAGGAATTACAAATGTTACGCAGTCCTCATTTAGTCCCATATAGTAAAGTAGACAATGCTATCAAAAACGCAAATAGGTATGAATAATAACCAAAATTATAGAACGCGATAGTATTATATATTATTTAATTTATAGAGATACAGCGAGTGAAACAGTTCGTACATTATTAGTATATGGATATAATTTAGATCCCCCAACAGGAGAAACTAACGAAGGTACTTACAATATACTTATGTCTAATAATAATATACCTCAATATTTGTATCTAATATAAAAAAAAAACGAAAAACAAGTAGTAATAATTATTTTACATTATTATCTATATATTGCATTTAGTTACACAATTAAACGAGGAAAATCCAAATAGATATTTAACATTCAGAACATATCGTGCTGAAAAAAATTATGCAGTTTCAAGTGGAAAATGGTATGTAATTTTATAATATAAAATGTATATATTTATTATATATATTTTATATAAAATGTATATGTATATATTTTATAAGGTATTTTGAGTTTGAGATTTTAACAAACGGACCAATGCGAGTTGGATGGGCCAGATTGAACTGTTCTCCAGGCTATCAAATTGGTAGTGATGAGAATTCTTGGTCATTTGATGGTTATAATGTTAGTTTATATTTACATATTATATGTAAAAATACATTTTAATATTTTTAAATTGATTATTATTATAAAGGAAGAAAAAATTTATATGGGGACTGCAGAATCATTTGGAAGACAATGGTTGGTCGGTGATATTGTAGGAGTATTTTTAGATTTAATGGACCACACAATTAGCTTTTCTTTAAATGGCGAATTACTAATGGATACATTGGGTGGAGAAACTACATTTTCTGAAGTACAGGGAGAAGGATTTGTACCAGCATTTACATTAGGACTAGGTCAAAAAGCAAGATTGACTTTTGGTCAAGATGTTAATACATTAAAATTTTTTACAACTTGTGGACTTCAAGAGGGATATGAACCTTTTTGCATGTACATATCAAATAACTAAGGTTTTAATTTATATAAAATTATTTTATTTTATTTTTTTTTAGAAATATGAAAAGACCTGTTACTTATTGGTACACGAAAGATCAACCAATATTTGAAAATACTGATGATTTTACATCTGTTATTGATGTTACGAGAATTCCAGCTGGTTCTGACACACCACCATGTCTTAAAATTAGTCATAATACTTTCGAAACAATGGAAAAAGCTAATTGGGAATTTTTACGACTATCTTTACCAGTCATATGTCTTTCTACTTTTATTGAGTTAGTAATATATCTAATAAATAATGAACTGAAACTATTACGTATTTAAGTTATTAGTATTGACTCAGAATGAGTTTTGACAATTTTTATTTTAAAGTATTATTACTTTTTACCTTTTTTTGATTTAAAAAAGTTTTAAAAATTAAACATAATTTGTTGATAAATATTTTATAACGAATTAATTTCTAAATATTTTTTAGTGAACAAGAAAAACAAAGAAGGTGGCAAGAAATACGAATTAGACAACATAGGTTACTGTCACAATCAGAACATACTACTCCAGCACATATTGAACAAATAATGAAATCTGGCTTTTCTATGAGTGATATTAAAGGTTTTTGATTTTTTTATTAAATAGCTACTAATCAAATTTAAAATTAAAAAATTTATTTTTATTATTAAATCAATAGGTCTTCATCGAGGATATTCAGATGATCCAGTAGAAAATGATGAAATTCTGCAAAATACTACACCTTTACCACCGAGAGGTAAAAATCAACCACCTCCACCACCTAGACCACCACCACGAAAGGGTTCATTATCAAGGCATGAAGATTTAGTTATAGAAAATGGTATTTTATTTTTTATAGTATATAAACCATTGGTTATTATTTATTTTATCATAATGTATATAAATTAATATAGGAGGAAAGTTGAATCGTTCGTCTAGTGAACTTAATTTTAATAATATGTATAATAATGAAAATGTTGACAATCAAGGTATATCTAAGGAAGATAAAAAAAAAAGAGGACGTTCTCCATTTCGGTAAAAATATAACGATTTGTATAATTAAACTATGTTTTAGATTTCATTAATCATTTTATTAAATTTTTTTTATCTAAGATTTTTCTCAAGAAAAAAAGATGGACATTCAGATAATCATAAAACGAGAAGTGTAGATAGATCACATAATTCTCATAGGCCTAATACGTTAAATGAAAGAGTTACTCCTCAAATAAGAGTTTCACAAGTAAGAGCTGAAATCAATGTTGATTTTGTGGTTAATAAATTATAAATAATGTTAATAGATGGATTTAAAGTTGGTTCCACCTGCTATACCAGATCGGCCTGGAGGTCCAAAAGCAATGTCCTTCACACCTACAACTGCAGGTGTTGAGTTTGTGGGAAATGAGATATACGATTTGGAGTGTTTAAAGTTAATAAATGAGTACTATTATGGAGTGAGAATATTTCCTGGCCAAGACCCTACACACGTTTATGTGGGTTGGGTTACTACACAATACCATCTTCATACTAAAGATTTCAGTCAAAATCATGTTCGAAAAAGTACTATAACTATTGTTGATGAACATAATAGAATTTTGGAAAGGTAATTTTTATTTTAAATTATATTAAATTATGTATCATCAATCTATGTTCGTTTTTTCTTACAGTACTGATAGACAAAGCTGTTATATGGTTCGATCTGATGAATTATATAATGAAGTAACTAATGATTCATCAGGTAAAGGAGCTTCTCAAGGCATGGCTATAGGTTGTTTTATTGATATAGCTACTGGTATAATGTCATTTACATGTGAAGGAAAAGAAACTAGCTTTAAATTTAAAGTATATAAGTTATTAATAACAATTTAAGTAAGGTTATATACTTTAAAAAATATATATATTTTTTAGATGGAACCTGATATAAAATTATTTCCTGCGATATTCGTAGAAGCTAGTAGCAAAGAAATCTTACAAATTGAGTTGGGTAGAACTCCTACAACTCTTCCATTATCTGCTGCTGTTCTGCAAAATTCTGAACGGCATGTAGTTCCTCAGGTAATTAAAGTCTTTACATAAATATTTAACATTTTTTTTTTATAATTTTTCTATTTTAGTTTCCACCAAGATTAAAAGTTCAAAGTTTACGGCCATACCAATGGGCTAGAGTTCCAAACAACTCATTACACATTCATACTTTAAAATTATCTGATATTAGAGGGTGGAGTATTTTGTGTGAAGACCCAGTGTCTATGATTGCACTTCATATCCCCGAGGAAGATCGATGTATCGATATTTTAGAGTTGATTGAAATGGAAAAATTGTTATCGTACGTTTGTTCGCAATATAATTTATAAATAACAAATGAAAAACAATTATTTGTAATAATATTAAAATATTATAATTGATATTGCAGTTTCCATGCTCATACTTTGACCTTATATGCAGCTGTATGTTATCAAGCTAATTACAGAGCAGCTCATATATTATGCACTCACGTTAATCAAAAACAACTGTTATATGCTATATGTTCAGAATATATGTCTGGTCCATTACGACAAGGGTTCTATGATCTATTAATAGCTTTACATTTAGAATCTCATGCTACTACAATGTAATTATTTTGTATAATCATTATAATACTTGTATTTTTGTAACATGTATAATTGGTTTTTAGGGAAGTTTGTAAAAATGAATATATCATACCTCTGGGACATGAACTAACTATTCTTTATGAAGACCCACAAATGGGACATAGTTTAAGATCATTGCAAACTGAATCTGTTCGTCCTCAAATGAAAATGACTGAAATTTCGTAAGTGTAATATTGAATTTAATATATATATATATATATAATATTTTATTATTCAACTGATATCATAATGAATAATTTTGTAGAGATGTTATTGACAATGTTCGGAACTTATACAGTCCTTATTTTCCATTACAAGTAGTTAGAGAATACGTGATGGCTGCATTAGAAGAAGCTGTATTAGTCAACCAAGTTCATAACAGGGATCCGATAGGTGGCTCTAATGAAAATTTATTTTTGTAAGTTATAAAAATTAATAAACAATTTATTATTTGGAATATTAATTTAATATAATATTAGGCCTCTATTGAAATTAGTGGATCGTCTTTTACTCGTTGGTATGGTGCGTGACGAAGATGTTGAAAAATTATTAATTATGATTAATCCTGAAACTTGGGATCCTGCATTTCAAAAAGGTAAAAAGTTCAAAAAATCGATAAAAAATTGTTATTAATTAAACTTCATTATAGATGGTTCTGACGAACACAGAAAAGGTTTGCTTCACATGAAAATGGCTGAAGGCGCAAAACTTCAAATGTGTTATTTATTACATCATTTATGTGACATTCAACTAAGGCACAGAGTCGAATCGATAATCGCATTTAGTTTTCAATTTGTTAACGACATACAAATTGTAAGTAAATTGTTTGATAAATATTTAAAAAAGATGATTTGAGATAATTGTTTTAATGTTTTTCAAGGATCAATTAAGGAGGTATAATGAAATAAAACAATCAGATTTGCCATCTGCTGTTGCCGCAAAAAAAACAAGAGAGTTTCGATGTCCACCACGGGAACAAGTATAAATATTAAAAACTTAATCTAATCAAATTTGCTGTTTTTTTTGTCTGACATATACATGTAATACATAAGAAATGTTTGTTTCTTGAACATTATTATAGTTTACAATTGTAATTTTTAATATTCGAGTAAATTTAGTATGGTTTTCTTGTTATTTAATTTGATATTAGGTAAACTTATTTTAATATTCGTAAGAAATAACATTGGATTGGAATTATTATGTATACTATGTCAGACAATGAACATGAAGCATTATGTTTAGTAGCAATCTAAACTGAATGTCGACAGATTAATAAAATAATTACAATACATACACCAATTAATGTGCTGTAATAGTCAATTTGTAACTTTATATTGAATGAACTTTTAAAGGATTATATTATTATATAGTTAGTTCTCAAGTGCTGTCATAGTATTTTATAAAAAATTTATTAGAAAAAAATTTTAATTTAACAACAATAAATATTTATTTGTTTTTCTTAAACAATATTTTGTCAACATTTTATTACAGCATGTATTTCGCGTAATATATGTATATATTACAATTAATGATGTTATGTTCTTTTATTACAGATGAATGCAATATTGGGTTTTAAAAATATAGATACTTATGATAAAGAGAATTGTTTAATTGGTGATGATCTTCGTGAAAGAATGAATGAATTTAATGAGAAACTAATGAAACAAATATCTTTAGTAGCTCTTCAAGAATCAGAAGATGATGTAATTATATTAATATTAATTATGTAGGTTGTATTTTGTATAATGTAGAACAGCCAAACCACGAATGGTTATTATAATTTTTACTTTGACATCATAAATTATATAAATAATTTTTTGACTGATATCTATATCGAAATTTTAAATTGAATAAAATAAATTAGTTTCAATTGAAAACTTGTTATAAGAAAGTGTATATTAGATTTTAATTTCTTTTATAATTTAAGATTTATTATAATTATTTATCAAAGTCTATAATAATCATTCATAGTTTGACTTCAGGGTACTATTTTCTAAATGCTCGGATTTATGGAAAATCGTCAGAAAAAAAAGTTCGGAATCTAAGCATTATTTAAGGTTTATCATCTATATTTGGTATTTATAAAGTAGCATAATATAAATTATTAAAATGTTTACATCCAAAATATATTTTTCTAGAATATAGATTTTAGCAACACAAACAAGGAAGGTAAAATAAAACAGTTTTATAACTTTATTAACGCAGTAAAAGACGAAGAAAATAGTGATGGTCTTGATGAACAAACTAAAAAAATACCAGAAGGTAAAATCAAAAATTATTTAATTTATTAAAACGATTTTTAGAATAAATATTTTATAAATTAATTGGTTAATTGGTTAATGCTATAAATATCTAAGTCATTTTATAATTCTTAATGTATATAACAAAATGAATTATTCAATGATTGAATAAATAGGTTTTTGATAAGTATTATTTTTCTATTGATATTATCAAATAAGTGTTTTGAATACATTTCATCCACATAATTAAATATGTTTAATGTATATACATTGTCAATTATTATCCCTAATTTTCTTCACAATTAAAGTAATTTTATACAACATTGCGGATCTCACCATTGTCTTATACTATTTATTTTTAAATGTTATTGCCTCCTTTTTGTTATACAAAACAACTAACACCTCTCTCCATTTAATCCATTCACAATTTACGCTATTCTTTATGTTCTCAAAAATCACCATTCTTTTGTTCTGCTTTGAGTATTATTATTGATAATTATATTTACAATTTTTTTCAGAAATATTTAGAAAAGTTTTGATATCTACTATAGTATCTTGGGCCGAGGAAACTCAAATCGAAACACCAAAATTAGTTAGAGAAATGTTTAGGTATAATATTTAACATTTTCTTAATCTCCGTTTATTTTAAACTACGTATTTAATAAATTTAAATTTTCTAGTTTATTAGTCAGACAATATGATAGTGTTGGAGAATTAATTCGCGCTTTAGAGAAAACTTATGTTATTAATTTTAAAACAAAAGAAGATGTAGCTCAAATGTTAGTTGGACTTAGTCAAATACGTTCTTTGTTGCCTGTCCAAATGTCCCAAGAAGAAGAAGAATTAATGCGAGAACGATTATGGTTTATATTCATATTTTATTATTTTGATTTATCTAAAATAAAAAATAAAAAATATATTTATTATGGTTTAGTAGACCTTTAAAGAAAATATAATTGACGTGATAATTAATTGTTTAAATATAATACATTAAAAATACGTATTCTTTTAGGAAATTGGTAAATAACCATACATTTTTCCAACATCCTGATTTAATAAGAGTTCTTAGAATGCATGAAAACGTAATGGCAGTAATGATGAATACATTAGGACGAAGGGCTCAAGCTCAGTCCCAACCAGGTGGTGGGACCACTGTAACAGGACAAGATGGTGAAATTGTTCCAAAAGAAAAAGTAATTTTTTTATACTTAAATAATTTCTTTTGTAATAAAATTCCAAATATCTAGTTACAAAAAATGTATTTTGCTGTATATTATAGGATACATCACATGAAATGGTCGTAGCTTGTTGCCGGTTTTTATGTTATTTTTGTCGTACATCAAGACAAAATCAAAAGGCTATGTTCGATCATTTCTCATTTTTACTAGAAAATAGTAATATATTACTTTCTAGGCCATCATTAAGAGGAAGTACACCACTTGATGTTGCATATTCATCACTAATGGAAAATACTGAACTAGCTTTAGCATTAAGGTATTTACAAATAACGTCACTAAAGGGTGCTATATTTAAGTTTAAAAATACTTGTTCATTTTTGATAATATAAATAATTTTAACAATGTTTTACAATAAAATACAATATCACGACCATTTAATAATTTCCAATTTGTATATACATTTATTTTACATAAAAAATATGTTACAAATTATAAATGTATATAATTGTAGTAATATTTATAATATATACTTTTAGGGAACACTATTTAGAAAAAATCGCAATATATTTGTCTCGATGTGGTCTACAATCCAATTCTGAATTGATTGAAAAAGGTTACCCTGATTTAGGATGGGATCCAGTTGAAGGAGAACGATACTTGGATTTCTTACGATTTTGCGTTTGGGTTAATGGTTTGTAATTATAAATTATTTAAAAATATCTATCACAATTGTTTGATTACTAATCAATATTTTGCGTAATTTCCTTTTATAGGTGAAAGCGTAGAAGAAAATGCCAATTTAGTCATTCGATTACTTATTCGCCGACCTGAGTGCTTGGGTCCAGCTTTGAGAGGAGAAGGAGAAGGCCTTTTACGGGCTATAATTGATGCTAATAAAGTAACAGATTTGTATATAAGTATTTCATTTATACAATTATGAATACATGTTTTAAACCATTTTAGATGTCCGAAAGAATAACAGAACGTAAGAAGTTCTTAGAGGAAAATGGAAATCAAGAAAATATTCAACTTGATCATCCACTCCCAGAATCAGACGACGATGAAGATTATATTGATACAGGAGCTGCTATTTTAAACTTTTATTGCACTCTTGTAGATCTTCTGGGAAGATGTGCTCCAGATAGCTCAGTAATTTCACTGGTACGATGCGTATATTTATGTACTTTTTATTTAATTGTTTTAAATTTTATTTACTTTTGTAAAGGGAAAAAATGAATCCTTACGAGCCAGAGCTATTCTTCGATCACTTGTGCCATTAGAAGATTTACATGGTGTTCTTAGCCTTAGATTTACACTACAGAATCCTGCTGCTGGCCAAGATCGACCAAAAAGTGACATGCCTTCTGGATTAACACCAGGACATAAACAAAGCATTGTACTCTTCTTGGAACGAGTATACGGTATTGAAACCCAAGATCTATTTTTCACACTGCTTGAGGAGGCCTTCTTACCAGATCTACGTACTGCAACGATGCTTGACAGGGTACTTACAAATATAGTTGAATCCTAAGTACACACTCACTAACATTTAATTTCCAGAATGATGGACTTGAATCAGACATGGCATTAGCTATGAATAGATATATCGGAAATTCAGTGTTACCATTGCTTATAGGCCATTCGAAGTTCTACAGTGAATCCGATAATTATGCAAATTTATTAGATGCTACATTACACACAGTTTACAGATTGTCTAAAAACCGAATGTTAACAAAAGGACAACGAGAAGCTGTTTCAGACTTTTTAGTCGCTTTAACTAGGTATATTTAAAGTAATACACATTTTAATTAGTATTGCTCTGTAACTATTTTAATTAATTTTAGCCAAATGCAACCAAGTATGTTATTAAAATTGCTTCGAAAGCTTACAGTTGACGTTTCAAATTTGTCTGAATATACTACCGTGGCACTTAGAGTTTGTATTATTATTATTATTATTATTATTATTATTATTATTCTTTGATTTTTACCTGACCTTGATAAGTTACAAGCTTATGTTGAATGTTTTAAATACCTGGGTAGACACCTATCCAAGTACTAGAAGTATTAGGCAAAAATATTTATTTTTATTTCAACAAAGATATTTAGTTATTAATATTAATTGATTAAAAATATAAATTTTAGTTGTTAACATTACATTACGACCGGTGTGCAAAATACTATGGTTCAACTGGGGGACAAGGTATATATGGAGCTTCTAGCGATGAAGAAAAACGATTGACAATGATGTTATTCAGTAATATATTTGATTCTTTATCAAAAATGGTACACATTAATTTATGATATTAAACGTGTATTTTGACTATTTGATAAATGATTTGAATATTTATAGGATTATGATCCAGAACTATTTGGAAAAGCATTACCGTGCTTGTCAGCAATAGGTTGTGCATTACCACCAGATTATTCATTGTCAAAAAGTCATGATGATGAATGGTACACATCAAAACAAAATATTCAAGGACCATCAGACGGACCTTATAATCCCAAACCGATTAATACCAATAGGTAATTTTATTTATTTATTCGCATAATTGTCAGTTTTCTTAAAAAATGTTTTTTAAAATATTTAGCATTGTTCTTGACAATGATTTAAACTCTATTATACAAAAATTCTCTGAGCATTATCATGATGCATGGGCAAATCGTAAAATAGAAAATGGATGGACATATGGTGAACAATTTAATGATGTTAATAAAGCACATCCTCGTCTTAAACCATATATTATGTTAAGTGAATATGTAAGTTGAATTTGTATATTTTTATATAAATAATAAATTAATAAAATCATAGCACATTTACTTAGTGAAATCATATACTAGTGAAATGTATTTATACCGCAAAAATAATTTTTTTATTACGACCATATATATAGTATTTTTTATCAATATTACTTATAGTTTAATATTTATGTTATATATTTTGCATACAGTTTTCGAAATTGTAATATTTTTTATACTAATATAGATAGTGATGAAAAACATAATAATGATAAAAATAATTAAAATTTCATCAAAATTGTTGAAAAATTTATTTATTATACTTTATTTATAGTATACAAATATTAGAACAAGGTTATCGTAAAATCTTTTATTGATGAATAATTTTACTATACATGTATACAACACATACATACACCTTAAGTTTCAAATATATTTTATTTTGAAATTATAATCATATTGTTACCAAATTAACGAGTAATTATATTTAAATAAAACATTAAAAATGATGTATAAATGAATTTCATTTTGAAATGGATATCTATAATATACTATTTATGTTATTAAATAAATATGTTTTAATTTTTAATTAAATGTAATTATATTAGGAAAAAGACCTATATAAAGAACCAGTTAGAGAGTCTCTCAAAGCATTACTTTCAATTGGATGGAGTATTGAACATTCCGAAAATGATGTACCACTAAACAACCGAGGATCTATAAGACGCCAATCTAAATCCAATGTATGTATTGACTTTTTTAATTAAAAATATTTGGTTCACAGAATATTCAATTATAGGAAAGTGCGTCACCATTTGATTACCATCCGAATCCCATAGACATGACAAATCTAACATTGACCAGAGAAATGCAAAATATGGCTGAAAGATTAGCCGAAAATTCTCATGATATTTGGGCAAAGAAGAAAAAAGAAGAACTCATGATATGTGGTAAATTGTGAAATAATTTATAGTAAGAACCAACAATAATAATTAGTTTTAAATTTAGGAGGTGGTATTCATAATCAATTAGTTCCATATGATTTGCTTACCGACAAAGAAAAAAAGAAAAACAGAGAACGGTCACAGGAATTTCTTAAATATCTCCAGTATCAAGGCTATAAATTACACAGGTATGTGTGTTGTATATATTTATGTAGATAAATGTAATTATTTTTATAAATGTATACGATTAAATAAAGTTAATATTCGTTCTTTATGTTTAGACCAAATCGTAATGGAGGACTTACTGAAGCTGAGCAATTGGCTGCAGCATCAACAGGAGAACTTCGATTTTCTTATAGCCTATTAGAAAAATTAATTCATTATATTGACAGAGCGTCAATTAATATGAAACTTTTAAAACCTTCGGGTACTTTCAGCAGACGTTCCAGTTTCAAAATTTGTACAAGAGATATTAAATTTTTTTCTAAGGTACATTTAAATGCCTTATGAATTCTAACTTACAAAAATATTTAAAAATTATCACATGATATTGATTTTAGGTTGTGCTACCTTTAGTAGAGAAATACTTCAGTACGCATAGAAATTATTTCATAACAATTGCTACTGCTTCAAGTGTTTTAGGAGCAGCTTCATTAAAGGAAAAAGAAATGGTCGCTAGGTAAAATAAATATTTTTTACCTCTTATATGTATAATTGTATGATTTTTTTTATTATAGTCTTTTTTGTAAGTTGGCAAACCTTTTGAGATCTAAGTTAATGGCTTTTGGAGCTGATATTCGTATAACTGTACGATGTCTACAAGTACTCGTAAAAGCTATTGACGCAAAGTAAATTCAAAGTTTTACTACCGATATTAAATGCAAATTTTAATGAATTTTATTTATACAGATCTCTTGTAAAGAATTGCCCAGAATTTATTAGAACTTCAATGCTTACATTTTTCCATAACAGTGCTCATGATTTGGAACACACGATTCAAAATTTACACGATGTATAAATTAAATTTATCATATATTATTTTAAATATTTTAATAAAAATGTCTACTAATCATTTTAGAGTCGTTACTGTTATTTACGAGGAACTCATTTAAAGACATGTACGTCATTATTTTATGTTAATGATGTGATTTTACCGGTTTTATCATCACTTTTTGATCATTTGGCTGCATGTGAATATGGAAATGATTTATTATGTAAGTTGTAAATAATACATTTACAAATTTCTTTTTAATGGCTAATACATTTTATTTGAATAGTGGATGAAATTCAAGTAGCATCTTATAAGATATTAAGTAGTTTGTATACTCTTGGCACTGATACATCTTTAACTCATGATAGGTAAAACGATTATTTTAATATAAAAACCGTAGTATTTATTTATTTTTTGTTTAATATAAATTTAGGAAATATTTAAAAGTACAATTAGAGAGACATCGCCCTGCATTTGGTAGCTGTTTAGGGGCTTTCAGTTCAACATTTCCTGTAGCTTTTCTAGAACCTCATTTGAATAAACATAATCAGTATTCACTTCTTAATCGGATTGCAGATCATTCCTTGGAAGCTCAAGGTAAATTTTTTTACTACTAATAAACTAATGATATTAATAATAACAAATTAATTGATAATTACTTATAACTTGATTTTTTCACAGATATAATGTCAAGAATGGAAGGTACTATGCCCACTCTAGAAACTGTATTAAATGAAGTTGATCAATTTGTCGAGTCTGAGAAAACATATGCTGATGCACCCCACATAATTGATGTAGTTTTGCCATTGTTGTGTTCATATTTACCATATTGGTGGGCCCAGGGTCCAGACAATGTGGCTTTAACAACAGGGTAAAAATTATTTTATCTCCTTATAATAATTATTTTTTTTATTAAAATTAAAATTAAATTCAAAGTAGATATTTCTATACTAAATATTATATTCCATATAAAATATAATATTAAGAACATTTTTTAAGATATTGTCTTAAAAAGTATTATATTTTCTCCCTTGGATAGTTTTTTTAAGAGAATGCCAAGGAAAATAAAATTACTACCTAAAAATATTGTATTACCTGTATATTTCATAATCTTTATTTATATTAATATTGTTTTCTAAATCTACTTATCAATTTATTAATCTAATAATAATTATTGTAAATAAATATATTAGAGAATTAAAATTATTAATTTTAATATTATATATAATATTATATTACATAATACAATAAAAATAAAACATTAAATTTATAGAATAACGTAATATTTTAGGAATCATGTCACAATGGTCACTAGTGAACACATGAATTGTCTTTTGAAAAATGTTTTAAAATTAATAAAAAAGAATATAGGAAATGACAATGCATCTTGGATGACACAAATAGCGAGTCAGTAGTTTAAATTGCTCATATTTATAATGTATTTTATATTTTTTGAAGATACTAACACAATATTTACTGTAAATATTTCCAACAGCATACACACAACAAATTATAATTAATTCTTCAGAAGAATTGTTGAAAGATCCATTTTTACCACTTGCCGAACGTGTGAAGAAACGAACGGAAACATTGTATCATAAAGAAGAATCATTACGAGGATTTATAAAATCATCTGTCGATGATACATCTCAAGTATTATATTTATTGACGCTTTTGTTAGATAATATTACGATAATGTTTTATTATTATTTTATATTTTTAGATTGAAGCACAAATACAAGAAGACTGGCAATTAGTTGTTAGGGATATTTATGCATTTTACCCACTTCTCATAAAATATGTTGACCTTCAACGAAATCACTGGCTACGTAATAGTATTTCAAATGCTGAAGATTTATATAACCATGTATCTGAAATATTTAACATTTGGTCTAAGTCACAATATTTTTTACGAGAAGAACAAAACTTTATTTCTGCAAATGAAATCGATAATATGATTCTTATTATGCCAACAGCTACTCGAAGGTCAGCTGTTATATCAGAAACATCATTAGCAGGTCCAGTAGGGAAGGTATAATTTGATATTATATTTCAAAACTATTTTTACGTCGATACATCGTAATTTGTTAAATAATCTTTACAGAAAAAGAAAAAACACAGGGATAAAAAACGTGACAAAGAAAAAGAAATTCAAGCATCGTTAATGGTTGCTTGTCTTAAACGATTACTACCAGTTGGACTAAATTTGTTTGCAGGAAGGGAGCAAGAATTGGTTCAACATTGCAAAGATAGATTTTTAAAAGTAAAAATACATAATATACATCTACTATTGAATCTAATATTGTATATCTGTATTTATTTAATAATGATTTTAGAAGATGCCAGACTATGATGTAATTCAATTTGTTAAAATTCAATTAACATTACCTGATAAACTTGATCCTGCAGATGAAATGTCATGGCAACATTATTTGTACTCGAAATTAGGGAGTAAAAAAGAAACCACTGAAATAAAACCTCAACAAGTAGATGAGGTTGCAGACAGAATTGTTGCTATGGCTAAAGTTCTTTATGGATTACATATGGTTTGTAATACTTTTAATAATATTGTGTATCGCAGTCATGGGTAGATTTTATTTTTCATTACCAGATTGTAAAATGGAATAAATTGAACCTCTTGACAATACAGCCGTAATAAAATGACATATTCGATGTGTATTTTAAAGTTAAATTAAGGTTTGCGTTAAAAAGAAAGCTAAACGAACAAATATTATTTATTGATTGACACTTATTCACTATTAGTACAATTTAATATTTCACACATAAAAAACAATAATTAGTACATATTTTTAATTTGAATTTTTCGATCAAATTATTTAATAAATAAATATTTTTTTACGATACTCGTATAAATACTTGAATAAACCAATATTTTCAACGAAATTCATTTGGATTGTAATCTACATTGCTGGTCCAAATACTATATACTATATATGTTCAAAGATAAATTATTGAATTATTTTTTAATAAGATGATGTTAAAGTTATTGTTGAATTTCAAAATATAAAGAAAAAACAAATTGAATAAATTAATTTAGTGATTAAATAATTTCTAACATAAGCGTGATTATATAAGACAGCATCTTAACATATAAATATTTTAATGTATATTTTTATTTTTGTATTTATACCTACACTGAATACATGTATGTAAGTATACCTTATACAAATAATACATCACACATAATATTATTTGTATAAATAATATAGAAAACTAACAATATTAAATTTATAAATTGAAATTTAAAAAATTAACATATCAACTTTAAAAGAATATTATTGGATAATGTCGAAAATTATTCCAAGTAGTTCCTCGTCAGTTATAATTAATATTTAATAACAATTTAACCACGTTGAATTTATACATACCATTGACATATGTAGTCATAATGTATAAAATATTATTTAACATAATTAATAGTAAATTTTAATAAATATTAATTATGAAATATCGATAGTTATAATATAGACAAAATGATTAAAATGGAAGTTTTCAATGTTTGTTTTTTCTTCATAAGAACTTGAATAAAATTAATTATTTATGTAGACCTTACAAATCATGCATGTCCACTTTTTTTATTTAACTTAATCGAAAATTAATGTTTATAATTTCTATACCATTAGGTGGATTTAAAGTAGTCTATATAATAACCTAGTTAGTATTTTTTTTTGTGTTGCTAGATTGATCATCCTCAACTCCAAAGCAAGGCGATTTATCGATCAGTTGTATCGACACAACGAAAGAGAGCTGTTATTGCTTGTTTCCGGCAACTTTCACTACACGCTTTGACCAGGTCTCTAGAGGCTTATAATATTATATACATACATAATTCATTCGTTATGTTGTATGGGAAGATTTTTTTGTAGCTTTTTAATTGATACTGATTTTATCTTTTTGTGTTAAGAAATATAATTTCACATCCGCTTCGTAGTTTTTTAAACCACATTAACAATCCTGTACTATAATATTACAATTAAACAAATACATTATTTTAACACGACTTATTACTCAAACTACATATAAAAGTAGCTAATTATTCTTGTTAATCCTAATAATTTAGTAATCTGAACAAAGTATTACAGTAATTGATTCAAATTATAACGATCGTACTGTATTACATTAATATAAAATATTAATTATCACATCTGTGTATGTTAAGATGCGTATACTAGTTTATTGTGTCACGTCCATTTGCCTATTGTAATGTGTTGTACTGTATTCTTAAGGATACCTAATATACTTGTCAATCATCCCTTTGTGTCTCGTATAGAACAATAACCATCCTTATAGTCAACCACTAAAGTGCATTTTTTTTCTACTGACCCTAAATTCTAATATTCCTTATACTTGAAAATGATGTCATATTATCCGCATAATTCAATAAACCTTTCCGTGAATTTGATACATCTCTTTGATCAAATAATACGTAATGCGGTTGTTTTGTACCCGTCATAAAAAGTTGTTTATATTATTATAACATACTTTTGTAATCATTACATGATTTATAAAATATAAGATGAAGAACCAAAAGTATGTTTATTTTATATATGTATATAATATATAAATAAAGCAAATTGTTATACAGATTTAAACTCTAAATAAAATGTTGGCAAATGTAATAATTATTTTAAAATAATCATTATTTAACTGTGACATCTTTTTAATTATATACCTACTTAATTGTGCCTACATCTCCCTACTAACATTGTTATTTTTTTTAAATTACATGCAATATGTAGTTATCCCACAATAATAACCAATCGAATCGGCTGGGATGGAGAACAATATTATCAGTAGCCAGAAAAAAAGCTGCTATAGCCTGTCTTAGAATGAGTCCACTTTACAGCATAAAAAGGTACCTAACACGTCTTGCTTTGTTTTTAATTGAACTCTCAATGTCACTACTCTGTAAGTTATTAACTCGCTTCAATTCGTCAAAATCCACCCACAATATTGTGTGAACTGTCAAGAATTAATTTTTTTAATTAATTTGCTTTTAGTAGATTTAACATAATATTACAAACCATATATTATTATAATACAAGGTGTGTTCAAAAAATAACGGGAATTTTCATTTTTTTTTATTTTGAAAAACATTTATTTATTCATCTACATTAGTGTTGTCTCCTTTAAAATAATTCCCATTAGATATTATACACTTATGCCAGTATTTCTTTGATTCCCCGAAAAACTTTTTAAACTCGATCTTCGGGATAGCCTTTAGCTCTTTCAGTGATGCACTTTTGATGTCATCTATGCTTGTAAAACGACGGCCTTTGAAGGTTCTCTTTATTTTTGGAAATAGAAAAGTCACATGGCGAATATGGAAACTAGTGTATCGTTACAGTTTTATTTTTAGCCAAAAATTTACAAACAAACAATGAAGCGTGAGCAGATGCATTATCGTGGTGCAAAAGCCATGAATTGTTTTGGCACAAATCCGAGCGTTTTTTTCGAATTGCTTCACGCAAATGACGTTGAACTTGTAGGTAGTACTTCTTATTGATCATTTGACCTTGTAGCAAAAATTCATGATTTTTCATGGCACTATGCCATTAAAATCGAAGAACACAGTGAGCATAACCTTGATGTTCGACCGCACTTGTTGAGCTTTTTTCGGTCTTGGCGATCCAGAATACCTCCGCTGGAATGATAGAGCCTTAGTTTCGACATCATATCCGTAAACCAGTATCGTCACCTATTATAACGCAATTCAGTAATTCCGCATCGTTGTTGACTCCTGAGCAACTTCCATTCGCCGCTGTTTTTGTTCGAAATTCAACCATTTCGGAACTAATTTTGATGCTAAGCCTTTTATACGCCAAATATCTTAAAAAATTTAATAATATGCCAACATAATCAGCGACTTCTCTAATTGTGATTCGGCGATCGTTCATAACCATTTCTTTCACTTTTTTCACGTTTTCATCGGTTGTTAATGTGTTGGGGCATCAGGGCATTCGTCAACGTGTTTACGGCCATCTTGGAAACGCTTATACCGCTCTTAAACCCTTATTTTACTCATAACAGACTCACCATAACCTTTTTTAATATTTTACACGCATTATTTCATTTTTGCACAAAATTTAATAGAAATTTTTTGTTCCATTTTTTTTTAACAAACGAAAATTGCCGAACACATAATAACACGTCTAATCTTAGCAGCTACAACTTAAAAAGTAAACAATAAATACAGCTGAAAATGTTGTCATACTTTAGGGGTATGGAGACTAACACAATAAAAAAAAATTTTTATATTTGGAATCTTTAAACCCTCGAAATTAAAAAAATTCCCGTTGCTTTTTGAATACACCTTGTATACTGTATAATTAATGATTATGTATTATATTATATAACGTAGTAAAAATATACAAATATATATATTAAAATATTATTTTTTTAAATATTTAAAATATTTATTTTATTATAAATTGAACGGATAGAATTATCTTATTGAAAAAATGTTTTTAAATTTTTATCTGTTATAAATATTTAAAAACAAATTTTTTTTAGTTGCTATGAATTATTTATATTAAATTTACTCTTTTAAATATCGTAACTACAACAATATATATTTTAGATTATTTTATCGTTAAATAATTAACAAATTATTTTGATTTATTAATATTGCTGTTGGTGAAATATCAATGTGTAATATTGATTGTTATTTAAATGTATTATTAATTTACTACGCAATTTTGTAATTTCGATTTTTAATTTTAGGCATCGAGCAGTAAACATATTTGTTCGTTCATTTTATGAGTTATGGCTTCAAGACGAAAATATTGGTCAAGAAGTTATGATTGAAGATCTGACAGTACGTTTTTAACCAAAATTTTATTTTAAGTTATATTTTATATATTTAATCATACATTATAAAATTTAAAAACATCGTTTCTTATACAAAACTATTAAATTCCAGTGTCTAATAACTTTCTTTCTACCTCCATATTAAACCAATAACATAATGCCTGAGTAGTATACTGTGTCACTATAAATAACCTATTACACAAGCAGTCCACTTTGTAATTTTCTGTATATAAGAATTGTTTTCTCTAATATATTAAACAATAAAATAATAGATTTTTTCTTACTTTTGTAGCAATCATTTGCTGAGGCTGAACTTAAGAAACGCGATAAAGAAGAAGATGAAGGAAGAGCAGATCCACTAAGTCAAATGGTCACCACTTTTTGTCGTGGTGCAATGACTGAAAGGAGCGGTGCTCTACAAGATGATCCTCTTTACATGTCTTATGCAGATATTTTAGCTAAGTAAGTAATACAATGTATGGAAAATTACAAGCCCCGTAATTTGAATAAATTATTCTTTAAAATAATTACATTTTTTAACAAATATGTGTTTCTATATTATAGGTCTTGTGGTGAAGAAGAAGAAGAAGAAAACAATGATGAATTAGAAAGTTCAAATGGTGAAGAAGAAAGTGGCGCTTCTATTCATGTAAAACGTTTATACTTCTGTTTTACACATATTAATAATATTATGACTTTTAAATAATGTAATAGGAACAAGAAATGGAAAAACAAAAACTTTTATTTCATCAAGCTCGATTAGCGAATAGAGGCGTTGCAGAAATGGTTTTATTACACATATCTGCTTGCAAAGGCATGCCTAGTGAAATGGTTATGAAAACTCTTCAGTTGGGTATTGCTGTTCTTCGTGGTGGAAATTTGGATATTCAAATGGTAATTATATATTATTTTGGCATTTTCATTCTTAATAATATAACAAGCGTAATATTAATCGTTAGCACATAATAATTTGTATCATTAAAAAAATAACATTACTGTTTATATATTCTACAATTAGGGTATGTTAAATCACTTGAAAGAGAAGAAAGATGTTGGATTTTTTACCTCAGTTGCCGGTTTAATGAATTCGTGCAGGTATTACTAATTAAAAATTAAATATTACTTATTATAAAATAAGAAATACTTATTATTATTTTAAGTGTACTTGATTTGGACGCTTTTGAGAGGAACACCAAAGCTGAGGGTTTAGGAGTTGGATCAGAAGGGGCAGCTGGTGAGAAAAATATGCATGATGCAGAATTCACGTGTACTCTTTTTAGATTCATTCAATTAACATGTGAAGGACATAATTTAGGTATAAACTTCAATTTTTTGTAAGTGTATTTAATAAACAATTTTTTTTTCGATTTTAGAATGGCAAAATTATTTAAGAACACAGGCAGGAAATACGACTACTGTTAATGTTGTTATTTGTACAGTAGATTATCTACTTAGGCTTCAGGTATACAATATATAGATACATAAATATTAATTATACATATGTAACTAATAATCATTTTAGGAATCTATAATGGACTTTTATTGGCATTATTCAAGCAAAGAATTAATTGATCCAGCAGGTAAAGCGAACTTTTTCAAAGCAATTGGTGTCGCAAGTCAAGTGTTTAATACTTTATCTGAAGTAATTCAAGGACCATGCACGCAAAATCAACAAGCTTTAGCGCATTCTAGGTTTGTATTTTATTTATTAATTTAATTGTTTAAATACACATATATGCCTATACAAAACGTAAACAAGTTTTGGTTGTTGTACATTTTGAGCTTAATTGTATAATTTGAAACTTAAAAGTGATATAATTATGAAAGTATTGTTTTTTTATATTGTTTAATTTTTATTGGTTTTTTGTAATTAAGTACAAAATTATTTATCTTTCAATCGATATAAAGTGTCAAAAGATACTATACAAACTGACAACATTAGCTATATACTTTTATTATATTTTGTGTATGTATCACACGTGACTATTTAATTTTTTAGATTATGGGATGCTGTTGGTGGATTTTTATTTTTATTTTCGCATATGCAAGATAAATTATCAAAACATTCTAGTCAAGTTGATTTACTTAAAGAACTTTTAAATTTACAAAAAGATATGATTACAATGATGCTATCCATGTTAGAAGGTAATAATTATGTTCGTTTCAAAGTAAATAGTGTTAGGTTTATATATTTTATACAAAAAAAAAAATAAAAAAATTATAAATTACATTGTTGAACAATCTCATGCGAGTTTCATTTTATATATTTTAAATTTACTTGATTCTAATAAAGGAATAAGTATATTATTTGAAGACAAAAACCTAATTCTATGAAATTTTTATTATTTATATTTATAGAACACTTAACGATGAATATATTATTTCCAAATGTGCATTAATTTTATTAAATCAATAGTTTTGTGTTTTTCTTAAAAAATCGTTATTCTTAATTCATCTTTAATAAAGCATTATTATTGTTACAAGAATAAAAAATACATTGTTCTAATTCATTTATATAACTTTCTCTTTTAATTATCATAATTAAACATGATTAAAAAAATTTATTTAAATTTTTTTATAGGAAATGTTGTAAATGGAACGATTGGTAAACAGATGGTAGATACTTTGGTTGAATCAGCGTCTAATGTCGAGGTATTTAATTAAAACATTGTTTATCATTTGAAATTCAAAAACTAATTTTACTTTTCTGTTTTATTTATAGTTGATATTAAAATATTTTGACATGTTCCTGAAACTTAAAGACTTAACGAGTTCAACAAGTTTCACGGTAAACAATTCAACATACTTGTATTTAAATATTATATTTAATAACAAAACATTTTAGGAATGATAATCTTTATCGTTGAATTATTTATGTTTTTGAAAAGAAAATAATAATTAAATTTAGTATTTTATGAAGACATTTCTATTTTAAATACGTTTTTAATACAATTTTTTTATAGGAAATTGACCCCAATAATGATGGTTGGGTACAACCAAAAGATTTTAAAGACAAAATGGAACAACAAAAAAGTTATACTGCGTAAGTATTACGCATACAATATCTGATAAGTTATCTGATGGCTGTTATTTAAAATTTAAAGTCATATATTCTGATTATATTTTTAGAGAGGAAATCGAATTTATGTTACAATGTTGTGAATCTAATCATGACGGAAAAATTGATTATATTGGCTTTACGGATCAATTCCATGAGCCTGCCAAGGAAATTGGATTCAACCTTGCAGTATTGTTGACTAACTTATCAGAACATATGCCAAATGAACCTAGGTAATTTCTTCATTTAAATAGACTTTTTAGGTTTTTATATGAAATTTAACATAAATGAGCCGGTTCAGTTCTCATTAGATGAATATGAATTATTGCACTTTCTATAGAACATTTTTTTATAAATAATTATTGCACAATACATTTTATCAAGAAATATAAATATTTTATTTGTCTTTAAACATTATTCAAATGAATTTTATTGTGTATTTAAAATATAGTAAATTTATTTATGATTAATAGAATTATATAAAAATTTAAGAGTAAAGTTTACCTTATTTTATTATTATTATAATTATTATTATTATTGTTATTATTTTATTATTGTTGTTATTGTTGTATTTAGGTTAACAAGATTTCTTGAAACAGCAAGCAGTGTTTTGAATTATTTCCAACCATTTCTGGGTAGGATTGAAATATTAGGTGGTAGTAAGCGCATTGAACGGGTATACTTTGAAATTAAAGAATCAAACATCGAACAATGGCTAAAACCTCAAATCAGAGTACGTACATTTTTAGTTTGCTTTTCAATTTTATGTAGACATGTATATAGTATGTTAACAATTAGGAATCGAAACGAGCATTCTTCTATTCAATTGTCACAGAAGGTGGTGATAAAGAAAAATTGGAAGCGTTTGTTAACTTTTGTGAAGATGCTATATTTGAAATGCAGCATGCAAGTGGTCTTATGGCCGTTGACAATGGTTCAGGAATAGGTGGTGGTAAATCTAGGAAAACAGCTTATACTTATCTTGCAGATGATGAAGAAAACAAGTAAGTTCATTTGTAATTTATATTTTGAGTTAAAAAGTTAATAAGTATTATTAGTGTTATACAGATTATATATAGATAATTGAAAATGTCTATTAAAATTGAAGTGAAATATAGAAAAATTTTATTTTAAATTAATTAAAAGTTGTACGGAGAATTTTATTTAAAAGTAAAAGTATCTATTTACTTAAAACTACGTATAAAATTATTAAATTAATAGAAACAGATATTATGAGTTATATATTATAAGAAATAATATAATACAAGTTTTATTACAAACTCAACTTATGATATATAATAAAAAAAAGTGAAATCTAAAAAAATTATATATATATATAATTTTTTATATTTATACGTTTTCAAATAACACGTCAATAATATATTAAACTACTACACATTTTAATTGACTATATTATTCCCTTTGTGTATATTTATATACACACACACACACACACACACACACACACACACACACACACACATATATATATATATATATATATATATTATTTATTTATATAGAACTGCCAAAGATCCAATTCGAAGAGGCTTACAAACTATTAAATATGGATTTCAATTGTTATTCTTTGTTTTATCACCTACAAATATTAAAAACAAAATCAACGAAATTCAACAAATGAGTGTCCTTGAATTGATTAAATCATTTTTCAAGCTGTGGTTTTATTTAATGTTCTATACTGGATACAGTGGATTTTACGTGTTGAGGTTGGCATTTATTAGTACTTTAAATTGAATTTTGAATAATAATATTTACTATAATATATTGTATTTATTGTGCATGTGTTTATATGAAAAAGAAAGCCTAATACGTTATAATAATGTTATATATTACATAGGTATATATCTCGCATTTTAATGCAACTAATGAGTGGCACGCAATCTGAAGAGACAGCAGTTGAAATTGTAGAAGAAAAAATTGGGTCATTTAGAATGTTACCCGCATTACCATCTTCAGGAACAGAAGAACCACAATTAATAAATTCAATCGACAGTAATAATACGTGTGTATACTTGTATTCTGATAATTTAATTCATGTTTGCCCTCTTTAAACTGTAATATGAAACTATTTTATTTAACAGAAAAAGTTCTGGTTCACCCGACTCTAAAAATTTTAAATCAGCTATAGAACGCAATGGTGATGACTTGTCAATGGAAACCAATGGGAATAAAGATGAAAATGTCAAATCAGAAGATGGCATGGAATCTCAAACATCCTTTGTCGATTTACTTGTGTGAGTAATAAATTTACATAATGGACACATTAAAAAAAAATTGCTTGATATTTACAAATAATAATAGCTGAAAATTAGCATTTTTTTTTAAATATAAGTTCTTCTTCAAGAATAAATGTTGAATTACAAGGCACTCATATTAAGATGTAATATTACTAATTACAAAATTTATATATGTTATATACAACAAAAATTAAGAAAATATCTATATATTTTTTTAATACTTAATTTTCATATTGTGGTAGTTTGGTATATTTAAAAATTGTATAGCGCTCTAGTAATTCTGGTATAGCCATGTGTTAACAGAATCAGAATAATGGCTAAATTATTTCTATTATCTATTATAGTGTCTTGTATAGTACAATTTATTGAACATACAATCATTAAAATATTATAAATTAGCTTAAAAGTTTAAATAAACGTTTTATTTATTATGATTCAGAGGAGAATCTGCTAGAAAAGATTCAATTGCTGGTCCCGAAATTTTAGCTCAACAACAAGCGGTTATGGCGGCAGTTGAGGCAGAAATCAAACAGAAAAATGCATTTAACAATCCTAATGCATTTGCTACGGTACTTATACAATTATTCATATTATATTTAGACCAAAAATCAACAAATATACTAAGGAATAAGAATATAAATTATTTATAATTGACTTTATTTCGCAGTAAAAATAAATATTTTTTGTCATTTATTGTTAAATTATATGAAACTAAAAAATATAAACGTACGATTGAAATACATTTTTATATTACTTAAATCTTTAAAATCTATATATATATATATTAGATGTTAACGAGGAACTTTCTATTTCTTTTAATTTATCAAAATAATACGTATCTTCTTTAAGATTTGTTTAAAAACTATAACGCCCATTGTAGTTTTTAATAAAATTATACCAAGTTATTTTTTGTACTTTATTATATGTACATTGATTTTGATTTTGTTAAGTCTACTTGTAAACATAAACATATTAATAAATTCGTAGTTTACAAATGCTTGTGTAGCAGTATGAAATCTTATACAAAAACATATAAATATAATATTTCCTACTTATTTTATACTATTTCACTATAGGCTACAGCACAAAACATGCATATCTCTAAAGTTTTTATAAAAATGTTGATTTTTCTATTATATACATCTATTTTTTTTAGATTGATTTAAACGCATACACACATCGTGCATTGAGTTTCTTAGCAAGAAACTTTTATAACTTAAAATATGTAGCATTGGTATTAGCATTCTGCATTAATTTTATGCTACTATTTTACAAGGTATAAAATACTAACTACTTTTGAAATTCAAATCTGTTATTTCTATTAATTATTTTTTGTTTAGGTATCATCACTGGCTGACGATTTGTCGGATAACAGTAATAAAGATACGAAAGAATTTGCATTAGGTTCAGCTGGGATTAGTAATGACGACATTGACGACTCTGACAATAACGATGATAGTGATGTCGCTTTGGAACTTGTCCACGTCAATGAAGACTTCTTTTATATGGCACATGTTATGCGACTTGCGGCAATGCTTCATTCTCTAGCTTCTTTAGCTATGCTAATAGCGTACTATCATCTTAAAGTGCCGTTAGCCATATTTAAACGAGAAAAAGAAATTGCCAGGCGATTAGAATTCGATGGTCTATACATTGTTGAACAGCCAGAGGATGATGACATCAAGTCCCACTGGGATAAACTAGTGATTTCTGCTAAGTATGTGATTAATTTGTTCTGTTTGTAATATGATAATTTGTTTCCAATCCTCTTTATAGGTCGTTCCCAGTTAATTATTGGGATAAGTTTACGAAGAAAAAAGTCCGTCAAAAGTATAGCGAAACGTACGATTTTGATTCTATAAGTAATTTGTTGGGTATGGAGAAAACATCATTTAGCACCCAAGAAGAAAATGAAGAAAAGTCCGGTTTAATACATTTGTAAGTGAAGTTCGAGAAAAATGTAATGATATTGACAAAGAATTTGTTTTGATAATAATGGTAGGGAAGACGTGTACGTTCAAATATAATTATAACGATAGTACTGTCTATTACTATTCGACTGTAATCGCGTAACTCATAATGATAGCAATTAGTTCTTACAATCGCTATTCAAGTAGTATTTTTCAAACAGTTCGAAATGGTTGATACTAAATTTCCTTTTTTTCTCGTTTCAGCGTCATCAACATTGACTGGAGATACCAAATATGGAAGGCTGGAGTGACAATCACGGATAATGTACGTTATAGCAATTAAAAAAAATATTATTGTTGTCCAATATGTCCTGTGAAGCCTGTAATTTCTACAACTATCCTATAGTGGTTTTATTACAAAAATAAAAACAGTATGTTTTGTCCGTCGTAAAATTAAATTCTGCACGGACTTATTTAGATTTCTATAGGAACCTTATAAGTTTTTTCCCCGATAGAGTTCCTTCGACTTATCACTATATTTAATTGTTCGTAATTTCTGCGACACTGCATTGACTAACTATTTATCTTTATTAAAGGCATTCTTGTACAGTCTGTGGTATTTCACATTTTCGATTCTGGGCAACTTCAACAATTTCTTTTTCGCTGCTCATTTACTGGATGTGGCCGTTGGTTTCAAAACATTGAGGACGATTTTACAGTCTGTAACTCATAACGGGAAACAGGTATCACCTAATTTTCTATCGACTGTATATTTATATTCCATACAGTCTATTGTACAAAATATTTACTATTCAAAATTATTTTTTTAAAAAATAAAAAACATTTTTTTTGTTTTTAATCGTGTTTAGTTAGTATTGACCGTCATGCTTCTGACTATTATCGTGTACATATATACGGTAATTGCGTTTAATTTTTTCCGAAAGTTCTATGTTCAAGAAGAAGATGGGGAAATAGACAAAAAATGTCACGACATGCTAACGGTACATATTTTCGCATTTACGTGTAAAACGACCACAATAATTAATTAGTGCGGTGTATGCCTGCCTGCAATCCGCGAACGGTCCAAAATGTAATCGTTACTCTTTCGTACCGCATTTGCAGTGTTTCGTCTTTCATTTGTATAAAGGCGTGCGAGCCGGTGGTGGCATCGGTGACGAAATAGATTCGCCCGACGGAGACGATTACGAAGTTTACAGAATAATGTTCGACATCACGTTCTTCTTCTTCGTCATCGTCATCCTTTTGGCCATTATTCAAGGTACACACACACGCGCGCGCGTTAGTCGCGTCCGATTTACTCATCCGTTGAGCGCTATTTTTCGTATAAAATCCAATCAAAACGCAATTATTATTTGACGGTGCGGAACGAAAAATAATTTTTTTAACGCCGAAAAAAAATCCCTGAAAAATATTCCGTGTATCGTCGTTAAATTCAAAATAATTTCGTATTCGCGTTAATCGTAATAGTTTTAATCTTTTTATTAATTCCCGTATAATTTACTGGCGAGAAATAACCAGTTTCAAACGTGCGCCACAGCGATATATATATAATTTGATACCGAACGTTCGAATTTCTTGTAAAACATAATTTGTTTAGTATTATTCGTTATTTTCCCACTAATTTTACGTCCGAACGCGTTATTTTTCACGCGACTATAACATTCCGCGTGTACGAAATTGTTTACTCAGTTCGGGTTTCTTATATACGTATATTGTACGGTCGTAAAAATATCGTTCCTTACACGTTACGTTTCAATCCGCCAATATTGCGACTAGAATTAACGCGATTTACAAATACAATTTGACGACGCGCGCTCATGTATTTGATATATATATGGCGAAATTAACCGACGGGATATCGTTTAAGGTTTGATCATCGACGCGTTCGGAGAGTTACGTGATCAATTAGAAAGCGTCAAAGAGGATATGGAATCCAATTGTTTCATTTGCGGCATAGGTAAAGATTATTTCGACAAAGTACCGCACGGATTCGACACGCACGTACAACAAGAACATAATTTAGCAAATTACATGTAAGTATTAACGTTTTAACGAACATTGGAAATAGTCGCTTGACATTATGCTGAAATAAGTTTCGCGAAATTATCCAACGTCCAAACACATTGACGTGTACGGTTCGTATCCATTTTATGAAAAATTTTAAAATTTTACGTTTTCATTATTCTCGTAACGTGTACGAACGATTCGTTTAAAACGAATCAGTTCGAAATATTAGTCGTATATTCCGTTCACAATATATTTAAATATTACCTATAGTACGTATTACTATACGGTACAGTCGATTTTTGGTAACGTGAAAATCTCGACGTCTTCGAAACGAATACAAAACATTGTCACGTGTACGCAAAATATTTGTAAGTTGTTAACTCATTTGTACAACTCGCGACAAAAGTCAAATTAAAAGTTACTCCTACGTTCTCGCGTAACTATCAAAAGATAAAAAAAAAGATTTAAAAAAAAATAGCGATTCGGTTAAAGTTCGATTTTACTAATTAACGTTTAAAATAAAAATGACGCGAAAACTCTTAGATAAAACGTCTTAAAAAGTTGCGATATTTTTCGCCCGCCCTTTAAAAATGTTTAACGCGGGAACGTCCGTTACGACTTTTATTCGAAAGCGTGAAAAACGAAAACACTCACTCTACGGTTTAATCGTTCTACGTACATCGTCGAACGACCTGCAATATTTTCGCCGCGTTTATAAACTGCGCGTAGTCCGATCAACGAAATTCCGCCACATTTAAAAGAAACGAGTATAGTCGATTAACAAAAAAAAAAAAACGCGTAAACGGCCCGACGACCCTGTACGTTTCGCAAAATGGATACGACACCGTTTACGGACGCGTCACGGTGTCGGGCCGTCGAAAATGTACTTTTGAACACCGGGAAATACTGCTGCTGCTGCAGCGTTGTACGACACCAGACGACGGATGGCGCGCGCGTACTCACATTTGTGTCCGTCGCAGGTTTTTCCTGATGCATTTAATTAACAAACCGGACACCGAGTATACCGGCCAAGAAACGTACGTGTGGAACATGTACCAGCAACGTTGCTGGGACTTTTTTCCCGTGGGAGACTGTTTCCGCAAACAATACGAAGAGGAGCTTGGTGGCGGCGGCGGCGTCTGAAATTCGTTTACGTTACTACTACTACTACTACTACTACTGTTCGCGTCACGTGTGTTTGTCGTTTGTTTTCGTTTTTGTCACGTAGCGCGAAGAGATTTCGGTCGTAATTTTTTTTAATACTCGCTCGCACCACTAAATTCGTCACCCCGATTTTCGTTTCGCGTTTGTTACCACCGTCGAATCATTACCAAAATTGTCTATTTTGTCCTCCGCCTTCCGCCGTAGTAACGACACCACATTGTACTCCAGTTACACAACACCCGTGCATAGTGCGCGGGCGTTGTACGGTTCAACAACCGCTTCCTTCTTCGAACCAAAGTCAAATCTATACATACATACATATGTAACCGTGTTCAATCGTCGGTTTCGATCGAAATATTACGCGTCTTACTTTCGTGAGCCGTACGGAATTCGACGGAAATGAATAGTAAATCGGTGTATTTTTAATTCGATAACGTACGCAGCGCAACGGTTAAACACGTCAACGTGCGTAGAATATGTACGAACTGTGGATGATTAAAATACGGCGGTATGACGGACAACGAGACGCGAATTGGGTACTACAACGTCGTCGCGAATATTGTTTATTTCTCGATCGTGTTAGGTGACTACCGTGAACAGTAGTCGTTCAACGTAACCGCGTTAACACGTGCGCGATATATACATGTATGTTTAACGATAAACGAATAGTAAACGGATTGCGTTCGTAGACACTTGGGCATTTTTTATATAAAATATGACGCGCGAATCGCCGCGACCTACAATTGCATGTTCGCGTGACCGAACGTCAATTATCCGGGTCGAATTTACCGATCCAGCTCCCCGGTCATCGGAGCCACGAAAATGACCCCCCTCCCCCCCGGACACGAGGAATTGACGAACACGGAGCATTCGTCGTCGTCGTGCGATACGTACAATTTTCGTTAGCGGCTGTTCGATTTATTTACGATAAAAAATTACGTACATATATATATATATACTACACAAAACTTAGGTGCGCAAGTGCGGTGTACATACACACTTAGAATTTGAATAGAATAAACGCTAAAACGTTACGTAAGAGGTACTTATGTATGTATGTATGTATATGAATATCGTAACGCAAAGGAGGGGAACATTACGAAACGAACGAATTAGCGTTCAGACTACGACCGTGACATAAATCGATTCCCGTTGTTAGCTCGAATTTCGATTATAATTAGGAGCGATTGTAGAGATCGGTCCGCGAAATACAATAATCGACAAATTCGTCTAAAAATAACGGAATTAATAATTCTGTGCTACGTGTATATTATTATTTACCCTGTATTAGTATCAATTAGTGTAATAGTCGATTACAATACAATATTTTTAAGGCCCCTAAAATAAAATACGTACGTACGTATATATAATGCATACATATATATATAATACATTCGTTTACAATATAAATAGAATTAGTAATAATTCGTGTAGGCGGCGTATTATTATTGCTGAACGCGTTTAACAACAATCGCGAGAAATTATTATCGCGAAACACGATCGTTGAGGAAAAACTTACGACGCCATACGATGGATATGTTTGTATGTGTATGTATGCATGTATACATATATATATATGTGTGTGTGTGTGTGTGTGTGTGTGTGTGTATGTGTATATAATACAATGTACAATTTTCGTTACACGGACACGCATCGATCGAGGTACGCGTGTATATGTACGTACAGTCGTGTACTAGAGCGCTGCGTGAGGTAGGGGAGTATAATAAACCGAATAAATTCGCGAATTCGGAACATTTCGTTCGTTGCGCCGTGGCGAATTACAATTCCGATTCGACTAATAACGAACAATTGTTTTTCCGACGACGTTACCGGGATTTCACAAATCTATTTATAACCTCGGACGTTACAACGGTGAACAACCGGGCCCGGGTCTCGATTTACCAATATTTATTTTGAACGGGCTCGGGCCGCGAGTGAACATTAGACCCCCCCCCCACAGGCAGGGCTGCTCTAATGCGCTGCATGTATGTACATCCACGCTCAACGTCGACGACATTTTCGAAAAGACGTGTGCCCAACGAATATATTTAACGCTAAATAATACTATTACTAATACTACCACTAAACTAGACGTTAAACAATACACGTAATGAAAAAAAATTACAATATAATGCGAAAAACGCATTTAAAGGTATTATGTTTTTGCTTAGAAATAGATCGCGCATATCGTTCAATATATACATATTGAACGCGGAAGAAACGAAAAAATATGCTAATTCTTAACTAGACTAGATTGCTTCGGGACTAGAAACCAACTTCTAAATGTACAAGACCAACGATAAACGAATAATAATAACGACTTACAACCGAATCGCGTCACGTTTACAATTTATACTCGAGTATATACATTATTTTCCCATAATCTCTTGGAAATGAATACTGTCTCGTTATTAACAACAAATGAACATTAAGGTAATTTTCTGGATTCACGTTTAACAGTAACGAAATGACGTGGCGCGTTTGAACCAATATTCGAAACAATGCGAATTTCGTCCACGATGTTATACAGTCGGCTGTTACACACTGTGCGTACAAAATCTGTTTCAACAATCAAATTGTTTATCAACAAAAATTGTGATCAACGTGTACCAGACCGTCAATTGCGCAGTCATTTTTCACCACCTTAAACTGACAGCCCAACCGTTTCACAGAGTGCTCATTTGTATTTCAAATTCCGAATATAACTTGTGGCGATCCCTCAAAAAATTTTAATACATAATTAAAAACGATTAACGCGTCAAACCAATTGGTACAATATTCGTAGCGAAAAAAATGGTACTGAAATAATAAGAAAATTGTATAGAAACAGTAGTGAAAAACTTCAAGACTCAAGGTTAGGACTAGTTGTCTTAAACGTTGTCATAATATGGGCTCATCCTCACAGGCATATTCATCCAACATACACGACACATGGAAAAATCAATAAAAATATTCTCGTTACATGGTTTAGCAATAACAAACAATCGTTGCGTACATAGATTTTAAACCTAACAACCCGAACAGACAGGATAATACGTATTACAAAAAACATAAAACATATAATCGCTATAATAAATTACATTACATTCTAATTGTTGAATTAATAAAAAATATAATTAATATACATATATTAAAACTGTTTTTTCTATCACATATTATTAAAATAAATATCGAATAATAATAATAATCATCAATTTATCACATACAGAAAGAAGAACACGACATCGACAAAATGGATCGGTAATCGGAATTCTTCTTTGTTATATATATATAAATATATATATATATATTTATATATACACCAACGTCCATACTCTTTAAGACATACCTACGATCATATCACAGTAAAATGGTCTCGGAAAAACGCCGCAGACACAGACAACGAGCGTTATTTTGCCAAAATATCATCCTCGTCAATTTCATCATCATCATCAGAATGTTGTACAACAATAGGCACAATCTGAACCGTTTTGTATTTAATTCCTTTTGGATCGAATGGGTCAACTACCACATGTTCTGTACCTTTGATTTCAGCTCGACAATATGGACAACCTTGACCATCAGATTCCTGATAAATAAAATCACGTTAGTATATAATTATCACAACAGGCCTACACTTAAAAACACACCACTATACTTTGTTTAATTGCCCACTCAATAAAAAATACTTTGTAACGCTGAAGAGTAAACCCAAATATTTATAGATATAAAATGGTATTCTTAACCACATTGAGTTGTCCATGGTGAATAAATTACTGATGATCACTGTGATGATAGTTCAAACACATTTTAAATTTATAGAAGAAAAAGAAAGAAAAAGTTCATAAATAAAGATATATGAAAGTGACTGATGCAATGCAAAAAATGCAGAAGTAATGAATGAAGAAGACAAGGATGATCTAATAACAGTTCTTAAATGGTTTTAAACCCTTTATATCATATAAATTCAGTCTACATAGGAATATTAATAGTTCAATTGTGCTAATACCCACTATACAAATTACAATAAAAAAAAACTTACCATCCAAGAATTCAGGCATGGAGTGCACAAAAGATGTCCACATGGTTCAATACGTATATTTTTATCGTTTTCTGTACATATTTTGCATATTTGGAAAGTTGATCCCATTTCACAATACATTTCATATTGCTCATGAGTGACTCTAATATGATTTTCTGGACTCTGCTCTACAGCATTGGATAAATCTGGATTGAATTTTTGTCCATCTGGATAAAGATAACTGAAACATCGATTAATTATGCGTATAATTAAATTGTATGCCACACAAATTAGTAAAAAATATTCAGTACTTAGTATTAAATTTGCTTTATTTGAAACAATTATAACGACGATTTTAACATTTTTCTTTAATAATATTTTGTTTATAAATAGTAAATGAAAACAACTAAAACTTATTCAATGAAAGACAAACCTCAATTTCACAAAATTATTTTTTTTTCTGTATATACGTATTTCTATTTATAATAATTGACCATTTAACAGCTCCCAATAGTCCTTACATAATGAATAACTATTGACTGCACTCTTCCATTCAATTGATGATTATTCATTGATCAAATGAGTTATGCATGACCAATTACAATACCAGAGTATTATAATATAATATTTTTTTATTTCTATTGTTTACCTAACATTTCAATTCTTGATTGTTAGTTACTTGTTTTAATAATTTTATTGAATTTTTATTGATTCTTTTTTAATATAAGTTTTCTTAAAAATTATATTTTTAGGCTAATTCTTGAATATGGGTTGGTATTTTGAAATCTGTATACCATTTAGTGATTAGCAACATGAACAGATTCAGGGTAAGTTCCTCACTTTTATGTCTACCAAATTATGTATACTATATCCTCTCAGGATAATGCTCCTGTACTGAATTAATTTAACCTTCAAAACTCTATCAAAATGCAGTCTTTTTAATGATCTATTTTATATATTCTTCTTCCATAAACTATTTAGTAGTCAAATCAAGTCCCTTTCTTTTCTACAACATATTACAAATTTCAAGTTCCTTAATGCCAAACTTATAAATCAACTTTTTTTTAGTTTTTCCTTGTCATATTAACTACCTAACAAATGAGCCATTCACCAGGTATGTGGGACTTACCAAAAGGGACCCCCCTGTCTTTTTTCTTGCACTAATTGTTGGGTAATTTTGGGTACGTGTCTATTTAAAAATAAATAAATAATATTTATATATATAACATATTTTGTTTTTAAAAAGTACTTACAAGCCTTCACGTGCACCATCCAGTAATGCTTGACATAACGATTTATTTTGTGGAATGGTTTGTAATATTTCACCTTCTGTCGTCACATAGCCAATAGCCCATTGACCCAATCTTGTGCAACTTAAACGGAATACGTAACTACAATAAATTGCAACACATTAATATACATTAATTATTTATAATTACGTAAATTATTATTTTATAATATTATAAATGCATGGTTAGACAATTTCATAGTTTTAGTACTACCATATCATTTAATTTTTGTGTTATTAATAATTTTTTTTGATGAATAAATTAATTTATAATTGTGGTTTATATAAAATCTAATTTATTATAAACCTATTTACAGTGAATATTAATGACATAAAGGAAATTGAAAAAATAAATACGCATTACAAACCTTCCTGGCCGGGTAATAAATTTTTCTAAACGAGCTTTCACCTCATCATAGGTTAAAAATGCAACATAACCAGGATGTGTAACAGCTAAAATTTTCCAATTTCTTAATAAAGTTGGCCAGGGTTGAAATAACCTATAACCAACATTATTATTTATAATAATTATAAATAAAATATAATTGTCAGAATGGTAATGTAATGTGTTATTAAAAATTAAAACAACTTACCTAGTAAAAACGTCAAACTCAAAATTAGATATGTAATCATTACAAGTTAAATCTATGGTTGATTTGAGAGCCATTGCTTCTAGTCCACTGACAATTGGGTGTACATCATGTAAAGCACTTCGAAATAGTTTCCAAGGAACTACAGTGCTAAAAAAAAACACCATTTATATATTAGTAATAAAATAACCCAACGAATAATTTTTAAAAATTACATTAGTATTTTATTATACTTATATGTGAATAGTAATTAATAATTCACTTTTAGCATTGGGTAGTCTAAAGAGAATAATATCAACCTTATAATATAATATAATAAAATGTAAAATATAAGGATTTTTTTTTAAATATTCGTATAACAGAAAAAAGTAATCTCATCCTATTAGGGATTCATTTATATAAATTATCGTCCATATAAAATATATAATAAAATGTTGGAAAATCAAGTTTATAATGATTATTTTTTCTGACGAAAACATTACGGTATTGTATTTAAGTGGGATCGGTACGACGATGAATCGTAACTGTCGTAGCTCGTCGAAATCATACGATTGGTTATTAGCAGCAACCAAAATACGCGGGAATGGTCCATCCATTCAAACAGAAAACTCGTTCTCCCTACATTTACAAACTTTTTTCAATTTAATCAACAGCACGCTGGAGGCCAAAATTTATTTAATATTAATGACGGGTAATTTCATTCCGCAAAAACGAGTTCTATTTGCATTACTTTCAGTCGCACGAATTCGGTTCCGACAATTCCGATTGTGTAGTATAATCAATCCAACGGAAATCCCCTATGTGCGCTTATCTCAATAAAATAAAAATATACATGATCGTTTTTCGCCCCTCTACTTAGTCACCAGATATTCCTAAATAAGATATAAGAAATCAATGCACCTTCAAATTAATGGCAATTTCCGGAATAATCATTCGACGTTGTTTCGTCACACTAAACAATATTATCTCAACAATCACTACCCCGATAGATGGCACGTATTGGCGAATTTGTTATACAGGTAAGGTTTAAATATCTTTTATTCGTTACGTTTAAATCAAAAAAAATGAAATAATTCATTAAAATATTCCACAATTTCGCCTTAAAATTTAATTCTCCAAAAAATGCACTAATAGTAAATATCCACCGATCGGTTTTTTTACGTTTAATGTGACTGCGTATTAATGAAATGTAACCATTTTAAAAAATTGTTTTGAGTTGAATCATTTTTGTTGAATATTCGCAAAAATGTATAAAAAAAAAAAATTATTTTTATTATAATTGTACTGTTTTAATTAGACATTAAAACTGTATCTCTCTGAAAAACTAGCAACGAAACAACAACCGTTTTGATAAAAATATCCGTTTTGATGCATTTTATACGCAATCTAACTCGTGGTGGTGGAGCTAACAAACGTTATCAGGTCGAATTAGTATTTAATTCGGGTAAATATATTTAAAAAAAAAAAGTTTAGGTATAATTTAGTAATACAATTTAGTACACTTTTGTCTTTTTGATTTATAATTTACACATCATAAACAACACGAAGGGAATTAATTACATTTTAACAGGCATTAAACAAATTTATTTCATTTTAGTCGCTGATTTCTTAATCATTTTTTACAATACATTAATAATGGTGTTTTATAATAATGCATTATTATATAGGTGTTTAACAGTGATTAATACTTATATATATAAAACGTCATCACATTTATTTTTATCAGAAATTAATACTCATAAGTATAACATTTGCTTAGTCATAATAATAAATACTTTACATTATTCATGTAGGTACATTATTATACCAATTTATACTACCTACCTATTGTGTTCAATATGATCTCTAAGTGTTCATAGAATAAATATTTAACACATAGATTATGTATATATGGGCAACACTATTATTATTTTTACTATTACACTTCGAAAACTGTTTAAAAAAAAATGTCTAACCTCAATCCAAAATTTGATCTCCAAAATTCAGCGGCATCACTTTTGGTTATTCTGAATTTATCGCCACCAAACTTATGGTTGGGAAATAATGCTTTAAGTTCACTGAGCATGTGACTAAACACCAAACTCAATTTTATTAGATTTCGCCTATAATGTGAATTCTCATCGTACATCTTCTCCTTGCCTTCCTTGAACAATTTAATGGCTTGTTTACATTTTCGTATTACGTTCAATATGAACACGTTGAAATGTTCGTTGTTGTACAGTTCAGACAGATCACTCTCGTACTGTGTGTATATGAACCTGAGCCTCTGATAGGTATCTGGCAGTATGTCGAGTATGAAAGGCGGCGAGTTTTTCAGATTCATCTTGGAATGTTGGCACAGCTTCACCACTTTGTCCATCAGTTTCCAAGTTTTCTCCAGCGTACGCTTGTCGATGGACGCCTTCGGCGAGGTTATGGCCTCCGCGAACGCCCCGTGCAGTTTCATCAGTATAGAAGCCAGGTTCCTGGGCTGGATCATTCGATTCGTGCTCGATGACATGCTTGCGTGCGAACACATAAATGTACGCGGCGGACGGCAGTCAATTGAAGAACTGAGTTTGTTGTTGGTTCACGTTTGGTCGGTCGGTCGCGGTTTTATCGATACGCGATCGCACGACAATCGTGTTTCGCACTTTTTACGCGGAACACATGAACGCCATTGTAGCGAAGTGACACGCGCAACGCGAAAACGGCACAAATTAAATCTCGATTAAACGGCATTAATCCGTTATTAATATTGTCCTCCGTATTATTATTATTGCCATTAATACCGTCATCGTTTTATTGTAATTTGCTAATATAATTATACGGTTTAGCTACTAGTGGCCAAAGTGAAACGCGTATCGTTATCAGGTACACTGATAACGGTATTTGACACGAATTCGAGATATTCGTTCGAGCGCGAAACGTTCGTGCGCCGTTCGTTTAGACTGCGACGCCCCATAACGGTTCACCTTTTACAAACACAACGTACGGTCGTACGACCGCGTAACGCGCTACACTGCAATCATGTCAGTGAATGAATCCGATGCTTCCTCTCACAAGTTATTGATAACGGGTGGACACGTTTAACGTCCATAAACGATAATCGTTATCGTCTAATAACCTTGATTTTTCTTACTAGTTAAATAACATATTTGTTATTATATATATAAGCGACGTATGCGACTCTTCAATTCACCACCTTCAAATTTATTTCGACGAGGTGACCCTCCCCCACACATTATATATACATATTAAATCGTTAATTTCGTTCGACATTTAATTGTTGTGGTTCACCAAATAATACCTTATGCCGCTCATTCAAAATATCGTTTCGAAATGTTAACATTTCATACTTAAATCCTTCAAAACAACATTGATGTTTTTATTCACTTATTTGTGAACATTTATATTTTTGAGTTTCTCATAGACATTTCTTTAGTACCGTTCTAATTGATGAAAAATTATAATATTTTAAATAAAATAGTAACAAGTTACAACTTAAGTTGATTATAAATTACTTATATTGGCTGTGTTCATTGATTAAAAAACACTAAGTGAAATTGGTTATTAAGCTAAAAGTTATATTAAAAAGTTCATTAAATATATTTTCATGTCTAACAAGGAATAATATTTAATTTGATTATTTCTTTTTTAATTTTTAATAAAGCTTCAACGATTTAGATTATTAATCTTTTACAATTTCTTTTTAAAATTTTAAAATTATTATTTCAATCTGTCCAAGTAATTTTGAATTCCTGTGTAATTTTATTCACTGAGAATTTTTAAATCCTAGCATGGATAGGTTGTTCTACAATATTTTGATACTCTGATAAACTTATTATTTACACTAAATTATAAATATTACATCTAAACCATACAAAATAATAATTTACACTTAATATTAAAAATAACAACTTCAACATTTTTGTCTGAAGTAAAACCTTATTTTGCCTCTAGTTACCTTCCAATATAGAAAATATTCTACATGAGCATTGGAATGCATTGCAATATTATAATAAATGTAAGTTTTTTTAATAGCAGGATAAAAAAATTATATATATATATTTGAAAAGTCCTATAAATGGTTGTCACTTCACTTGTTGTTTCTACTAAAACCCTGAATTGTTTAAAAAAATTAATATTTTCTAGATAAGTACATAACGTATATAATTTGTTATTATTTTTTTTGATATTTTTCTTATACATTTTCAAAATAATCTATATAAAAACTATATTTTATTTAGGACTAGAGAAAAAAAATGTAAATATAAACATAAATTAAAAATAATTTATTAAAATATTTATGAATACATGAAATAACAGGTAAATACATTTTGATTAGACCTTTTTATAATCTTTTAATAAAAACTAATTAGTCTAATGTTATAAATATTTTAATGTATAATCATTTATAAATAAATTGTATAATCAAAATTAATTTTAAATAAACTAATGGTTCTAATATAAATGTAGCTATAAGTTAAATTATAATAGAATTATATTTTTAAAATCACTTGCTCTTGAAGAATTAAGTAGGTGATAATCTCATTTACTAATATTACTGATTTAGGTAAATACAAATAACAATATATATATATATTTAATTACTTAAACAAATTATAAAAGTTATAATATATAATGATTAAAAAGTATAATAAATTATATTTACAATCAACTCTTATCAAAACAATTATTAAAACTATGATGCACATAAATTTAATTTTGAATTTTCATGTTTCAGTAACTTCTTACAATTTGAGCTACATTCCTATAAAAATGTATATAATTTCCCGTTGACTATAATTACTTTTTATTAAAATAATATATTTTTATTAAAAAAACAATATTATCACCTGAAGTGGTATGTCGTGTTTTCATATTTGAACAAAAAGCTTCAAATATTTTTAAAATTTTCCCATCATCTTCAAAAGATCTTTTACCTAAACAAAAATCAAATTTAAACAAACTACCGATTTTTTACAATTTATAATAAAAGTAAATAAAGTAATGAAACAATGTTTTTAAATATTACTAATATTGTTTATTAATATTAAAATAAATACAACTGTTTTTATTAAATGTTTATACATATTGTATATAATAAAATTAACTATTGTCCTTTAGGCGTATATATTCCCAGCATTTTATATAAATATCTAAGACATTTATGACTTATACATAAATATATTTCATATCTTTAAAATATTACTTAATAGCTTTGAAAATTGCATATATTATTACTTAATAATAATTAAGTATGACATTATTATAATATACTTACATATTTTAGCTATACACATATTTTTTTCATTAATATGATGATAAAATTGAGTTGGTGGTGAAGGTCTTAATAATGTTACGTCCCAAAATTGTTTTTTACTTTTTTCCATCTAGACATATAATTTAAAATGAAAAATCTTAAACATTTTAATATAGAGTTATGTATATAAATATATAATGGTCTTAAAATCAATTAAACAACTTTTTTATTTATATTTTAGTAGTAGTATTAATTAGATATAATTAGTCAATATTTTAAAAAATAAGCCTTCAAATACGTTATTTTCTTTAATTTTAATGTGATGTCACTCTAAAACAAATCAAAAGTAATTAATAACTATTCAATCTGAATGTATTATTGATATTTTGTTGATATTCAAGATACAGAAAATAATGTGTTGTTAACATTGTCTTAATAATAATTTTAATTTTAGTTTAATAAAATATATTAATATTAAATTTAATAGGTATATATTATATGATAATTGTTTTATTTTATTATTTTACTGTTTGTAATATAAATAACAAATATTTTCATACATTTATTTTGATATAACATATTTTTAATTTTATATTTTATATTAAAAATAACATATTTTAAATTAAATCATTATTAAAAGTGAAATTGTATTAGCATAAACAATAAATAATATTATATTAATAAATATACGTGTGTGTGTGTGTGTGTGATTAAAAAGGCTTAAATATTCTAACAATTATAATACACATTGAGAATAAAAATTGAATTATTAGTTTTAAATGTAATTGGCAAAGTGATTCAAGGCATTTATATTTCCAACTTTTAGATATTAAATTCACCAAACATATATCAGATAAAAAAAAACTAAATATTTTGTTACCATATATACATATCTTATTTTGCAGCATTAAATAAAACAAGGATATTTTTATAAAAAAAACTCAGCAACTGTATATAACAGATATAACAACAAAATCACACAGTCAAATATAATTTTATATCTTGCCTGAATCACATATGCCAGGTACTTTTGTTTTCAAACACCAATGTGCGTAGAGTTCAGAACGAAATGTAACACCCGTTTCAATTGGTATCACCGTGTTATTCAATGAAAAAGAGTCGTCTTCAAAAATACACGAATTAATATTATGTAATGATTCAGAATGTATACTCATTTCTGTGGGCAGTAAAGGTTGAGTAACCTGAATTGCAATATCTGCCAAGCCAGAATCAGATGACCTTAAACTGTTATGATCTTTACACTTAAAATATTGGAAGTCTTGAACTATTTTATTATTCTTTTCACAAAAATGATTACATGTTTTTAAATCACATAAGGACAATTTACTATCTTTGTTATCTGATAAATATATATTTTCGTCTTTGATATCTACATTTATTAAAGGAATTGTTAAATATTTTGATTTCAGATTTTCAGTATTGGATTCGTAATTTAAAAACTGTTGATTATGATTGTTATCAATCATATCTTCTTTATATAGCGTTGACTTAGTTAAATCTGGACATGCTTTAGTTGGCATAAACAACAGTTTTTTTCCATATACAATTTTACCGTCTTCTTTAAGAACCATAGACGAACAATGTCTTGGAGATATATTATAATTATCTGATTCATTAGATTGGTTTTCATATTGAGTTCCTTGAGAACAATATTGTTTAACTTTACAAGAAGTAAATGATTGATTACATTCATTAGCATAACGCCTAACAATTTTTGATGTATCAATATTGTTAAAGTATTGTGTGTAAAGAATTAATTTTAATAGTGTTCTAGTTATAACACCTTTGCAAACTAAATGTGCAAAATAATCACTTAATCGACCGAGACTTGGTAAAACACGTTCCAAACTTACTGGTTTGCTATGAGTGTTAATGACATATCCATTATTTAATTGGTTGCTAATTTTTTGTACCCAATCAATTTGATCCTCTTTAGACTGACAAACAGCTATAATGGAATCAATTAACGAACCTAAAATATTAATACAGATTTGTATTCATAATTGTTTAAGCCAAAACAAATTAAAATGATAATTCATATTTTCTTACCAGATATTTTAAAAGCATTTTTAATGGCATTATTATCTTCCAATTTTTTAACACAAATTCCACTTAATGGAAGTTTACCCTGGAAACCAATAAAATTTAATTAAAACAATGTATATTTGTAATATATAATGTAAAAAATATAAATATCATGAACCTTGATAATATAACACTAGTTAAAAATTGATAAATACAATTTTTAAAGTTATCAATATTTCAATAGTTTAGGAAAATATAAATGGTGTGTATGTTATTTGCAAACAATATAGTTTTGGTAGGAGAAAATAGGGTTTGTATTAATACATTCATATTAACCCCAAATAGCTGGGAAAATAAGGCAAGGAATAATAATAATATAAATGACGATGTATTATTATCTTACTTCATATATAAATGAGCTAATCCTTTGAGAGACAGATAAGATAACAAGATGAGTAGAAAATAACATAAGATATCTATCTTTATGTTCTGGAAAAAAGGCAACAGAACCTATTTTGATAGAATCACCGAAACTACTTAAATCTGGACCTTCCCAACCAATTAAAATACCACTTAATATTGATAACTCGAGTTCTTTTTGTTTTCTTGTTGATAAACATACAGCCTGCAAACATTAAACAATGTAAATTTATAACCATTCAAAATAGTATTGATACTTTAAAATAATAATAATAATAGTAAAATCAAACTAACTGAAATGTCTTTATAGATGCTGACAGAACGTTGAGTATTTCCTCTATCAATATGACTATCTTCTAAATGCCTTACAAGTTCTTGAAGAATACCACTATATTTGTCTAATCTCCGGAATGGTTTACTTAAAGAAACGGTTAAAACTAAAATTCCAGGACTAACCGCTCCTTGACTTTCCATAATTTGATTTAACTCATCTCTAAAATGTATACATATTAAATTAGATAATTATAAAAATTTAAGTATGTACAATTCATACTTATATTTTTCGACGATACTCATTGCTCGAGGATGTGAAATGCAATATTGTAAATGTACAGCCCGAATATTAGATGCTTTGTTTAAAAACAATTTTCCAATTTTTTGATCAGATTGTGGAAGAATTGAAATTTGTTCCAATGATTCTAACAGTTCTTTGTGAACTTTGAAAACTTCTTCAATATTATTCACTAATTGATTATATTCATCAATAATCATACTGTAATACAAGACAATATTTTAAATTACAAATACACGGGTGTTTTGATATGTAAATTAGTTATAATTTCATTTTAAATGTACTCGTATGAAAATAAAACTGTTAAAATGTAAATAACAATTAGTATGTATAGATCAATAAGAATAGATAATTATACAAAATATCAAGTATTTAAGAATTCAGTTTAATATAGGAATTGAAATTGAAAATTAATGACTACCATTAATTAAAGTAAATATGCTTTCATTCTTAACGTTTTTGAGTAATAATTTAAATAGGTATTTTTTACAACTTATCATCAAATTACAAATCATTGCGGATATGTGGTTAATTTTAAATATTAATTCATAATACAATTATATTACATATTTGAGTTCTTTATAGGAATTAAGAAGCTTTGAATTAGAGTATGCAGTTCGGTCACATGAGCTCTTTCTGATTCTATAATATCGGTAACAATAACAGCTCTGTTAGCTCTTAACTGTTCTGTCAAATCGATCAACATATTTGAACTATTTTCTTCTAAAACAAAATTATATATTATTCTTTAACTCTAAACAATTGATTATTAATGTTTTACCTTGAAGTTTAAACTCTCTTACATAATTTGATGGAAACCAGCCAGTTTTATCTTTAAGAGTACCTTCCCACCAACCACCATCTTCTTTCTGAGTCACAATTACAATATCTCCTTTTTTCAGACATAGCTATTAAAATATGTGATATTATTAGATATCGTAATGATTTAGAAAAAAAGTTTACATAAATTAAATAAATAAATATATGTGTCAGTGGTATATTTAAGAATTTTTACAAAATGATATAACATATTTATCATAGTTAAAAAATCAGTTTGAGGAACTTCTGTACATTTTGAGTATAATTAATAAATATAAATCTCAATAAAATGTTTATACATTTATTCATACATCACATATCACTATTATTGTAAAAGTAATTAGTAACGTATATTTTTTTTCCACGTTATCGGCAATACCCTCACTGGCCCAGAATACCTGAAGGCAGTACTTCGGACCAACATATATTTAACAAAAATTAAATCATTTTATAATGGGAGTTAAAAGAAATTACAAGTCTTACATGCTAATGTATTACTCAAATTATCCCAAAATAAATATACCACTGATACATAAGTAAATATATATTTTTTAAGACTCTGTGCCTTAAATAAAATATATATTTAAAACAAAATCATACCATATTTTTCAAGGTCTCATCTAAAGGATAGGTACAAAGTGGTTTAAGACATGAAATATATAATATTATTACAATTAATTGAATAATGGCAAATCAATATTAAAAATTATAATTAAATAAACAGTAGTTAATTAAAATAATGTCGCAGTTAAGGACAAACTGAAATTATTTTACCTCATCGTTATTTTTTCCAGTAAATGAATATATAGCTTGTACACGGAATTGTTCGTTCGAAGTCATTTTTCATTTGCTATAAAAACTTCATAAACTGCAAAGAAAAAAAACTTAATAATAAATATTTTGATTCCACAAGTTAAAAGTGTGAAGAAGGCTGTTATAGTATTATATTAGATTTTCAGAAATAAAATACTCATTGATAAAAATGATTATAAACTCGTAGTGTTCGTTATAAATAAATATATATATTTTGGCAAAGCGAGTAGAATGACAAAAAAAGAACTATATATATAAACCTATAAGTATATACAGTGATGTGTAAGAATGTTGGATCTAAGCCAAATTCGTGGTTGAAAGTGTAACATTTAGTTAATATTTATCGCAGGTATAAAATTAATAATTAATAAAAGTTGAGAAAAATAAATATTTACACTACACACCGATTAATTTATTGACAAAGATAACAAACATTTTGGTGTAGCCTAAATTATTCAAATCGTTTGATAATTCCAAATAAAATATCGACGTTTAAAAAATGAATGCTACATTTTTACAGAAAAAAAAAAATTAATAAAATATAACGTTGTACTATCAGAAGGAATTTAATTTTAAAATTATTCGACTCGAATATAATAATAAATCGAACATTTACTCGAGAAAAATGTATCATGGTTCAAACGTACTTACTCGTATGTATCGTAAAACTCGACAACTTATCGGACTTTTCAGAAAATATATTTGCGAACGTTAAGACGTGTTATCGTTCATGTTTGTGACCTAGAATAATTTGGTTTACTTTGAACGCTGTCCAGACGAATGACCAAACGTACTTGTGGTGTTCAATTTTACGAATACAACGAACACGAAATTATGAACGGAAAAACGGCCGTATCGTTGTAACACGAAGTTGTTTATTATATTACGAACTATGTTGTACCGATAAGAGCTTATCAACGTGCAAATGTGAAAACATTTTACAATAACCCAAAGAGGTTGCGAACGAATAATATCTGCTTGTATATTGCACATTGTCTTTATGACGCTTACCCGGAATACATATAGGTAGGTTCCATATATTATTGTAGTGTGCGAGGGTTCGCCCATGACGTGCAACCAAACTAAAAGTTATTTTCGAATATTCGTAACAAAAATTATTCTACTAATTTCGGAACAATACAAGCCGTGTACATTCGTTTCTCCTAATGATCTTTACGGACGTGATGAATTACTGTTGTCCGAGACAGTTGTGTTCGCCCGAAACTAGAGAAATACGGTCGGTTTGTTTTTTTTTTTATGCAAATTTCTCGCTTTATTTTACTAAACGGTTTTCGTTCGATATTCGTTGTTAACGAAAAAACGTTGTGCGTTCCAAATATATTTTCAGATTCCAAGAGTATTTCGATAACATCGTTAAAAGGTTTTACCAACGTGTTATTTTCGTATTTTTCATTTTTTACGTGAACGTTTCATCACACGGCCAAATTATTTAAGAAATCGGAGAAAAAATGATTTTTATATTCCAGGCGAACACGAGACTACAATCGCGTGATAGCTCTCCGTTAATATTTCCCTTGGTTCATATTCATTTCAAAAACTGCGCCCAGATGCAAAATACTCTTCGCCATTTATAAAGGATACGTGCGTATAGAAAACTTCTAAACACGAATTGAAAAAACGCGAACTTGTAAACATGTCGCGTGGTCTTTGGAACTTTCGTAGCCAATAGCGGATATATGGGTGGGAGGAAGAATCATACGATAGGTTTAAAAATATTTTTACCGTACGCACGGTACACGGGAAAACAATGCCTCTGCACGTCGTATTGCTTGAACTATCGCCTTGACGGGAATATTTTCTTTTTAAAAATCACTCGGAAAACTGTTACTTACGATTTTTGAAATTTTAAACGTTTCGTTTGAATACCACGTGTTAAAATAGACCGTGTATTAAAATTTCTGCCTCTAACTTTTAAAATTCGATTATACTTAAATACGTACAAAGAAAAGAACTCGAAATATTTATAATCCTATATATTTGTTGCCGAAATTGATCGAATGATTCGAAAATATATTCGTATATATACGTTCGAGCGTTTTATATTCTTGTTTTTAAAAGTACAACGGACAAAAAATAATAATATTTCGTGAAAATCTGTCTACTCGAAAAATAATATGCGTGTACATCACACACCATTACCATAAAAAAGTGACGAGCAATTATAACAAACACGTTATTTAGTTCACTCGGGACGCACAAATGTTCGACCAAACGTACGTTTCGATAAAATTATGTATAACAAAATTCTAAATTAATTTTTTGCGACTATCCAAATGTCACAGCGGCGTTCAATCCTGGTATATACGACTCTTGGGGTGGACGTCTTTTCACTCTCGTTTGATCCGCATTGCTTACGATAATTGTTAAGATAATTTACGCCTGGAAAAAATATTCATAATAATACACAGGGGTGAATTGGTAGACCGCGGAGGCCGGGGCGTTACGAAGACAGCTGAACGAAAATCGATTATATTCCATTTTACTTACTTTCGCGTGCGCACCATCATCATCCATCGGTCGTCTGCGTATGTATGTATATATATATATGTGTGTGTGTGTGTGTGTGTGTGTGTGTGTGTGTGTGTGTGTGTGTGTGTGTGTGTGTTGTGTATGTATATATATATATATATACAATACATATATACATTATACACGTATGTGTAGTATAAATAATATTTATATATATAGCGCTTCGGGAAACGCCGCTATAGTTGGAGACTATATCGACTGTTTTCAGTGGACCGTGTCATCTATAAAGCTTCGGTGCGTCCACCGCAAGTCATTACAACCGCCTGACACACCGGAACTAGAATTTTTACCCGCCCAACAGCATCATGCGACCGGAACTTCCGGGATTTTGCACTCATCGGATCCTTTTTATTGATCACTTTTTTCCCCGACTCAATCCATATACGAGTGTGTGTGTGTGTGTGTGTGTGTGTGTGTGTGTGTGTGTGTGTGTGTGTGTGTGTGTATGTATATATATATATTGATGTCGTTTACGATAGAATTCACCCAAAATCCTAAAATGCACGCATGTGTCCACTATAATATAACGTATAAATTATATAAATAGTATTGAAAGATATTGTGTTGTCAATATTACAGATCTTACACATACCAAATATATATATATATATATATATATATATATATATAGCGAGCGTATTATTGTCAATACACGATCGTTTCGTTTAAAACAAAATAATATATTGTTTCCTCGTAAATCGAAATTAAAAAAAAAACGTAACACTAATACCATCGAAATTTAATTTCTATGTGTCGGCTTACAGAAGCGTTTCTTTTAACCATTAGACGATACCGTTAAACACAATTAATTATCGTTAACGTAAGAAACGAGTCATTAGTTTTATTTGTTTATTGTGTTCCCTTTTATTCCAATGTTATATATCCGGTACGATTAGAATCGACGCGTCCGTTTATATTTAAAACCAAATTAAAACATTTCACGAAAGTTAACGAACAAAACGTTGGCCATAAGAAATATTTATAAACGTTATTATATCATATTGTACGCGTATACTCGCTCGATTTTTATGTTTTCTAAAAAATATTTACTTAATTACTGGATTATACATTTGTAAAGTTGTTGAATACGTGTGTATGTGTTATACGGTACAATGATAGACGCAAATAACCATAAAGTCGTTAAGTTATAATAACTTTGTATAATATAAATTTATCCAACACGCACCTACAGCTGAAGGCTACTCCCATTCAAATTTTCGTTTGATCTATAACGTGAACGAGAGTTCGTGTAATTGAAAACATTTCACGTAATTAAAAACTACGTATAAAGTTAATTTTCCATTTTCCCCCCGTTGATGATACATATTAGCATATTAAAGCGCGTATAATTGGTATATATATATATTTTTTTTAACATTTTTCGAAAAGCGAAAAATGAGAATATTATACTCGTACACGTATATTGTACGCTACGTGTAATTAGTTCGTGAAAAATTAAAAGTGTTTTTTTTAAGAAAACGAAATCTTTATTTAGTACCCGGAATTTTAAACAATAGCTGTTGTACTCAAATACAGCATAGATCGATCCAACGTAACACAAAAACACACATTTACACACACATACCTATACATACGTGCGTTCGCGCATATCAAAATCACATACACATTGTAAGTCTATACGGCAATAGCGGTTATAGAAGCGTATTTCACTAGATAAACCGGATATCCGGCATTTGATGCACATATAGGATATGACATTTCCTGTCTCTTTCCACTAGCGCCTTGCCTGTAATTAATTTCTACGCCTACACCGGTAACGTGGACTATGTTATAGTAGCTGTAAAAAAAAAAAACAAAAAACTAAACACGCGTATTACGCTTCGCAAAACATAATAAGTGTACAGTATTACTTGTTCGTACCGACAGTATACGTGATATAGCGAAGTTTAAATTGTATATGGTTAGAGTAATATGTTGACCTTAAAGGTTTTTGTAATAGTCGTTCAAACCGGATCGCTTAATTCGATTTGTAAATCGATGAATTATTAAATTTGGTGGCCTCAGATGTAAACCTTTTTTGGGAAATGAATTTTTGTATCCGGTACAAATTTATGGAATAGTTGGAAAATAATGACCAATAACTTTAGAGGAATATAGAAATAATTCGAAAAAATTTCGCTCGAAATGTACGTACACAATATATTTGCGTAATACTGTCTGGGAATCGTTTAAAACAATTAATTTCTTATAATACCTTACATGCCTACCTATTTATCATTTCGAACAATCCCGTAATCTATTGAAATAACTGCCGCGAAATGTTTCGTAATTAAATTCCTGCGAAAAGCCTAAGACTATAAATTTTCCACGCGGCCATCCTTAATATTTATTAAGGAGCAAAGGAGGGCCTTATTATCGGCTTTTCGTATTTTGGTCCCACCCTTATTCGCGTGTAGAGTCGAAGCGGAGTGGCAAGGGGAAGGGTGTGGGGTGGGACGGAAAGTGAGAGAGCGAAAATGTTTCCCGTTATAAATTTATCGCGGCTCGGGACAAATGGGAAAATAAGTTTCCGGACACGGACACCGGATGGCGGGACTTTCGCTAAATCGTCCGGCTATTATTAAGCTCCGTTTCGATTAACTTAGGAGGAACAAAAACAAAAAAAAAAAACTGGGAACACACTGGGCATTTTTATGATTTATTATGAGCGTACAAAATTCTCGTTTATCGTTTGCAGAGTAATAAAATATACGCAAAACGTATTATAACTTGTACTTTATATACATATAATATACAGACGTACGTTAATTTTGATCGAATATGCTTCTACGCTTTATACACACACACACACACACACACACACACACACACACACACACACACACACACACACGCACGCACGCACACGCACACACACATTGATGATTATACGCGTAATGAAATTGAAATATTTACATAAACTTAAACGCGTGATAATTGATTCCAGAAAATGTGTTAAAATCCAAACAAATACCTATACTGCAAACCCCGCGGGTGGTAATATATATATAATATAAGCATTACGTTTTGGTCATAATTCACAAACAATATACAATAAATATGGGATGAAAGAACGTTGGTGGTTCGCCCCCTCGTATTATTTTTTTTATTCGTGTTTAAAAGATACAGAGGGGAGAAAATTGAGGTGATTATGTTAATTTTTGTTTTGGTTACATACATGTATATCTAGTTATAGATAGCGAAAATTATACGTGTATAATATAGGATATATTCCGTAACATAAATTATTACGATTATTTTCTTATAACTACGTACATATTGTTGAAATTAGACATTTTTTTAGTATCTTCGCCCTACTTGAAAAAATTTGAAAAACCGCCGTCGCGATATTTATGTGTAAATGTAAATATATATTTATTATGGCAATCAAATTATAAAAATCGAGGAACGTTATTTGATTTTTTTACGATCAGCGAACGAGCACAATATATTTCGTTTACGCGACAATCGTTACCATAGACTTCCGGAAACTATTAAATAGGTATATAGGACCTATATGTATGTGTGTGTGCCGTTTAGTTAATGGTAATATATACGATTGAGCACCAAACACATATACATACACGGTCATTCTCGTTACGCGTATAATACTATGTGTACCGTGTGCTCGTACTCGCCGGTACAGTTGTACAGGTATATACGTATAACACGATGTATACGCAGGTATAAATATATATATACGTAAGTACACGGGAATATACGTGTATTTCATAAAATATATTATACAGACGGTGTCCGTGTATCGCGAGGGCTGTGGTGGCGGAGATGGTTCATTAGGCGATACAAACATGTGACTAATGGCCATGTTATTATCCGTGTGTGTGTGTGTGTGTATCGACGACGTGTTATTAGTATTAATTTCTTCTCTTAGTACGTGTGTGTGTGTGTGTGTGTGTGTGTGTGTGTGTATGTGTGTGTATACCACCATTGCCGCAGCAGCAGGGCGTTCCCCTTAAGGGTTTTCCGCGTTTACGCCGTCTCGTACTCGTGTACGTATATATCGATAAATACACTCTTCTCGTTTTCGTCCGACTCGCAGTTCGTCGTACCATACGTACGACATCTGTTTACCGCTGCTGCGCGTATGTGCGTGTACAGCGTGTGTGTGTGTATGCGTGTGTATGCTAGCCACCATACGCAATGTACACGCGGAACGGACACAATGGCTTCCGTTTCAGAAGTATTTAGGAGTTACCTGGCACTCTGACGGCGGCGGGTACCTATCCCACGAGAAAAAAGAAACGCACGCGTGTATTACGGTCCGTCCGTCCGTATAATATATTATAAGCTTTCCACGAGACATGACAGTCCCGAGAAGGCAACAGGTGCAATGTGAGAATATTACGCGGTTTGTCGTGTTTTTATTTGTGTATATATATATATTTTTTTTTACCATAATAAGTCGTGGTAATAAGTACATACGTCGCGCACGCTATATACGTGAAACGGTTGTAATAATATATTACGTATATATATATATATGTACGGACAATCGACCGCGATGGGAAACGTTGCCGCGCGGCACGCCGTATTTGGCCCGGAGGGCATCTCGCGGTAGGAACAGACGAAGAAGCTGCGCGCGACCGACACCGTCAATTATTACGTCCAATAAACGCGGCGGGTGGGGGAGAGGAGGGTGACTCGATAATGAACGTACTTCACGACGAAGTCGCGCTCGAAATTTATCGATCGAACCGAAACCCATTTTTCGTGGATTACCGACTATTTGGAATTGCCGAAATCGCGGGCGGATTTGGACCGTTGATTGTATATCGTTTATATGGCGTTCGACGTGCCCGAATAACGAAATTATTTATCCTACGGTTTATTTTGTAATTTTCACAGCGTCTGTGACGAATAAAACACATTCTAGCGCTTTATCGTTGAAGTGTCTGCAACGGAACGTTCCCTTCGCGATAATTTTATAATTCAATTGACAAGTACGAGCTCGAAACGTCAAAAAGATTTTTAACATTTTATCGTTTTCCTTAAAATGTGTTGCGGCGATGACGAATCTCGATTTTTCCTGTCCAGAGTGCAAATGTCTTCCGGATCAATCATTATCTGTATTATCATTGTCAAGTCCAATAGGTATATTTATTATGTATATATTTATTTAGTAAGTAAATTAAATAATTTTTGTAAATAATATTCAATATTATTGTATTATGCGTTTACATCGCCGTGATGTACTTCTACATCCACGCAACAATATACGACGACAACCGCATCACGTTTAACTATAATACGAAATGAATCATCGAGCGTACGCGTATATTATTATAATACAACACACGACGACGATGATAACTATGTGACGTCATCATTCACGACGATATAATGGTATATTGTACTTGATGCGTAATACCGTTTAAAACATACACGAACGCGGTCTTCTCGTATAAGATTAATAAATATATATCGTTAAACGATTCTCATTTCGGTAGTATCCGCCGTGGTATAGGACGCGTCGTCTAATAGGGACGATATCCTGCAGTCGGCCTATTCCGCGTACTATTTAAGGCCAACACCTTGGCGTGAAAATAACGAACGAGGCACGGACGATTTACGTCCCGGACACGAGTTGTCGTGGCCTTCTGGCGGTCACGGTCGAGAAAACGAGTAATACACGAAACGAGTTAGGGTATACGAAAAGGGAGTTCCTTTAGAATGGCTAATTGTTGGTCGTGTCAAGCCTATAACGAATTTTCTATTCAAATGCCGACATTTAAAACGTACATAACCATTCGTCGAGATTTGATTTTAACGTCCTATGAAATTTAATTCGGAACCGTTCTGTCTACTCACACGGAGTTTTGGCACGACCGACTAGTAGTACTTTTCCCTCCTATACTTTGGTCGTTTTCGATTTCATTTTTACAATGACACGAAAAAGGAAATATTAACTATAACAACTCGAAACTTTTGTAACACGAAGCTTACGCGTTGCTTTGTTTCGTTCGTGAACGGTAGAAACATTTTTAGTATTTTATTTTCCGAGATATTTAAAGTTCCGCTTAGGTGTCTGGTATTCTCCCGTTCTTCCCATACACCGTAAAATATTTATTTTGTATTTCCGTCTGCGCTCGCCTATACACATATACACGCTGATGACCGTACATATACATACATATATATATATACACGATTTAGGGAGGTACGGCCCCGCGCTGACGGGTTTACCCTGACTATGCAGCCGCAGTACGCCACGTGATTCGTCCGTTATTATTATAATTAGTTCGCCCACCCGCCGGAATTCGGATTGTTTTACGGCCGACGACTGGAAGGGACGGACCCTTTTTAAAAGGTCTCTGGCACACGCGGTCTGTATGTGTATAACACGTCTTCATCGATACACACACACACACACACACACACACACATATATATATATTTACTTACCATAACCACTGCACCGTACATATACGAAAACGCGTTTCAAATTTTGAATTTTTTCCGATTTTTACGCGTACTGCGGTCGTATTGATATTTTTTGAACGTAAGTTAATATTTATATACTTATATATAATTTTGTGTTCGGTTATTTACTCACGTATCGTCCATATAATACGTATAGAAATTGATACGATTTAAACGGTTATCGCGATTGTCAGTTTCTATAATAGTATATCGAGTTAGAAAAGCAACTCTATTTTAAGGCGAACGTATTCCTATTATTATGTAGTGTAAGTACGCGTACAAGCGTAACCATCTCGTTCAATTGATCGTATGGCATTGTACCGGCGAATTCGAAAGGAAAAGCGTCGTTATTACGAGTATCTGCTCTCATATATCTGCTGTTATATCGAATCGTTTTGCGCGTACGTGTATAAGGATAATTTGTTTTATTATTAAGAAGCAAAAAATACCCGCGATTTTATGATAATAACCGTTCGACACGTGATATTCCCTATATTATTATGATACTAATCGACAATAATTAAATATTCGGAATTTTTTTTAAGGGATTAGAATTGCTAAGTGTATAGGTATGCACACGCGCGCACACAATTATATACACCCCATTGGTGTGTTATATACAATTTTTTTTAATACGTAATATAGGTAGAAAGACTATTTATACGTATATATTATTCACCCTTGGATGTATAAATAATATTATATAATAAATTATACAGGAAATAATGATGAGAAAGTCGTTTCTCGTCTTCACGTTATAGATATGCTTATTATATACTCATTATTTATCCCTTTTTAAATTTTTATTGTAAAACCGATTACAATTATTCTTTACTTCTATGATTTACGTTCCAAGCAACTTTATTTTACACATTTTTTTTAAACCATATTATATAGTAGTTTTTGTATTATATTTAATACTTAAATGTGTATACATTTTATTTACTTATGGAATAGGTTTTGTTCGTATAATAATACTCGCTGTATTTTTCTAATCATAAAAAATATATAATAAATACGTTTTAAAAATAAATCGTAGCGGTTTGTTTTATTTGTATACGATCTTCAGTAATCCAACCAACTTTTCTAGTTTAATAATAATTATCCGATTGATTTTATAGCAGTTTGGATATTTACAAGAAAAATGTATTGTGTATCAATTTTACAATTGTAAACGACCACAGTAGTTCGGAAATTTGTAATTTCTTACACGATACGCGTGTAAATAATACAAAAAATATTCGAACATGAAATTGATATAATCAGTTGCTTTTTTGAATTTGTTATTTTTATACAATCACCGACTTTTCACATCTGTATAGTTTGTTACTGTTTAAAAAAGTTGAATTACGTATTCACGAAGTTAATAAATAATTTAAATTGCGCGAGAATCTTTAACGAGCTTAATATAAAAATCATAATCCGCGAATGAAAAACAAATAGAATTAAATTTGAACGAATCCGCGCAAAATAATTTGAGCGTTTTCGTTTTTAACGTAATGAATGAAAGTTTTATACTTATACGTAAATTCGAAAAAATTTCGTGACATTTTGCGTCCACGGATGTTTTTTGTTGTTGCTCGTATATTATTGTAAATGAAGTTGAACTTAGCTTTTCAAAGTCCTGTAAAGTTTGGTTGTTGCAGTTGACCGCGTGAAACTGCGAATGTTTGGTTTAACAGCTTCTATAACGCAGCAGCGTACCTAAGAATGATGAGGTTTATTCCAACCTTCCAACCAATAAAAAACGACTATACTCTTTTTTATACGATTTTAAGAAATCAAATAAAAATTTGTATAAAAATATTTGTACATTATGTAATTATTGTATAATAATACAAAATTGTTTTGAATTATTAAACCGTTTACAAAGGTTTACTGTACATCATTCTTTCTGTTTTATATTGTTTTGCTATAAATATATACGTCGTTATAATATTATTATAGGCAGTAACGTTATATATATATATATATTTCACAATATAATCTCGCATGATTTCACTCATACGTACAAAGACTGGATGGGTAGTGAACTAATATTTTTAAGCTAAGTTAATATAGAAATATCTAAATTAAGTTAACCGTTTTACACTTACTTGTGTTTCGTTAACTTTGAGGTTAAAATCGATTTAATTTGGTTAAAACTTTAAATTATACGTAATCGGAAAACCTTCGAGTACATTTCATAAAAATATAACTGAAATGCCGAAGAACCCGACGTTTAAAAGCGCAGGAACGAAAATTAAATGCAGATAATCGTAGCGTTACGTATGTACATTCTGCAACGAGTAGTTTGAAGTCCCCCGTGACTTTTTCGACACTCGACGTTTGTGAACTATTGCGTCTACAAAAATATAGTAGAATTTTCCAAAACGTCGCGTCGCGCTCTTCGGACGAATATGTAATTTAAATACCGCCGTAAAGTCAACACGCCAGCAGAAACCACGACAGTCGTCGTAATAAAAGTTCGTTTCAAAAACCAAACAAACGTAACGCGTCGATACTCTCGCAATTAGAACCGACTAAACTCGATTACTTACACAAGGGTACCTCTTACACATTACACACACACACACATTGTCCAACATGCGGCGCACTTACGCGCGTTTAGAGTACACATCGTTCGCGCATTAATAATATCATAATATCTTACGGGTATTCAGCCGCTCTGTATACATATATAATACACGCCGCGCGCGTTATACTCCGTGAATTCCGAACCCTCGACGCGTTTTATTTGATTATTTTTAATTCCCCATCGGATTCGCGGTGTGCTTGTTGCAAGCGCGATATATGTAAACGGCCGCGTATATAATACATATATAGTAACCGATGATTAAACGCATGAAACAACAATATGTTCATTTTTAACGCATTCGCTGGTCCCCGGGGAGACGAAAATCAATTCCGACCCTCAGAGATTGTTTGGTTATGACTTTCCGCACAACTCCTAGGGGTCCACCAAAGCCGTTCCGTATATATGCGTGTGCGTTCTGCGTAATACGTGTACGATTCGACGGCGGCACGTCAAACACCACCGTATCCGCGAAGAATTAAATCGAATGATTTACCCGACGATAAAGCTCTTGGCCCATTACACACGTAAACTGTTTGTTTATCGTACGCGAAATTCGTTTTTTCCGCCCGTACTCCGCGCTGTGCTGGCAATAGCCCGCCCAAAAGGGAAAGGCTATAGAGACAAACCTCGGCTCATGGCAAATATCAAAGACCGTTTCGTCGTAGGTAGGTTTAATTTCCGAAGGTGCAAAATACATCAACTTACCCATTTCCAAAATCGCTCGGGATCGCACTTATTACTATCGATGTACTAAACGAAAATGCGTACGATTTTTAGTGTGTGGGAACGTTTTTCCGTTTTTCCTTCAACAAAAAATATTTCGATTTAAACCTGATAAATCGTATCAATCTCGATTGTACGTTTATGATTGGATACTAATAATTGTGTACTGTACATACGTCGATTCGGTGAACTTTTAATACGTATTTTTTGAAAAATTTACGATATTTCCGTTCCAACGTTACCGTTTAGGTTCAGAGTTATAATATTTATTACGGGAAGTAGAAAATATAATTTTCCGCAAATTTGATTTTGAACGTGACGGGTTTATTATTTTTAAAAAAATTACGAAAGAAAATGTCGATTGAAATGTGGGGGTAGGGTAGGAAAGATTGGAAAATGTGTGTACTCTGAACCGAGAGATATTTGAAACGTTAGAGGGAGACCGTGGCGCGTAAATGATTTCTTCGGCGTCGTTATCGTACGGCGTAATATTTGATTAGCGCCGACAACCGACGGACGTATTGTTCTAAACGTACGTACGGCGCGATGATAATAGCGTACGCTACATTGGCCCGCGAACGTGAGTGGCCAGCGAGGGTGGGCGAGTAGAACACGCGTGATATAATGTAATAATATACGGGAGAGGGGTATATAATATTATGACGTATGGTCGACCGCACGGTATACGCATAGGTCAATTTTGATATTAATACAAGCGTGCACCCTTTTCGATGAGCGCTGCTCTAATAAACATCGTCAAGACTTCTAAAAGGCCGCTGTGTACAAGGGTTTCGATAAGCCAATCGCCGTGTATCCCTCCGGGTAATTTCACAGCGTCAAATGTGTTTTCTCGGGCGTACAATCGTGAAAATATATATTATTATGTGTACATTATATAACCTTAGGTTTATATATATATATATATTGATGCGTGTGTGTATGTGTATTACGTGTTTACTCGTTATATACGGTGCTATGTATACGCGTTTTGTCACAAAAACAAAACTGAATAAAAATTAAATCCCCGCCGAGAAGTTTTTCCGGCAGGATTTCCTGAGACATCACCACCCCCGCTAGTGTTTTTATTTGCAGTCCATTCAGTTCCCCTACCAGAATGTACACACACACACACACACACACATAAATACGCGCCGGCGCGCACCTTATTATTATTTATATTACTTTATTATATTTACATAAAGCCAAATCCACCTGGCATTAAGTAATTCCCCACAAAATGTTCCAGAAACACCGAATGTTATTATTTTCCGGCCCCGTTTCATTTTTTTTACCGAGTTTTCCACTGTACTTTTCTGCCTTTTAATGTACGACACTCACTTTTAACCGCGTTCAAACTTCCCCTACAAAATATCCGCTTACTTTGCATAATATTACGCGTAACGCGCTACAAGAGAATTATTATACGAATAACAATCGGTAAACTTACCGCCTACTGGCCAAGCGCAACTGTGGCGTATATTTCGTGTGGCTTAAATTAAAAGAAACATCTAGGCCGTTTTCGGAATATTACACGTTTTAAATACGCTTTTTAAAAACGATTACGGTCCTAAACGTAATATTATAATTTTGATTTATAACCTATACACGTCCCGTGGTTTTTTTTAGCGGATCCTACATAAACGTAGGAACACGCACCTTTCACACGTAGATACTTACCTATGTTTAGCGTAATATTCTAGTAAACGAATAATGTAATATTATTGAAGACTTACCTGATTTTCGCGATAGCTAGAAACGTTCGTTGATTCTTGTAGCCATATTTTCTGACGATAAACAATATTTTTCTTTTAATTTTCTCTCGTCGAAGAAAATTACGTTTAGACGTGATCGTAATTGGGTAAAACTTATTTATATATAAAATATAGTTTATGTAGTATCCGTTAATTATATTACATAATTATCGATTCGTTTGTAGAAGTTATACTATTAAGAGTACGTAAGTATATATATATATATATATATTAAAATCGCGTATATAGTTTAACGTAATTGTATGAACATTGTTGTGTTAGAAAGTAAAACATTTAATGGGAATCGAATAGACGAGGCGAAACGTATTTCTTCCAGCATAACGTGATTTCGTGTTATTCATAACACGATTTTATCCACATTTTATTTTACTGCGAGTTACCCAAAAAAGGTGTGTACTAGCGCTCTGCCTTCATAAACAATTATTCACGAGTTATTACTCGATTTCACATTAAAATAGAGATATGTTTTAAACCTCGGCCGTGATATAGGTATTACCACGCGTTACCCCATTAATCTTTGTATTTAATTGACAGTACCACATCCGCCCTATATATATTGTACACACACACACACACACACCTATAGCCGTGATTTACCGTTTCGTGTTTTCGGGTACGAATAATAAAAAAAAGATCGAATTCGACAATATATTGTGTAGAACCCTATAAAAACGAATTTTTTCGGGGCGGGTGGGGAAAGCAAATCGACAGAGGCGTGTACCTATATAGTAGTCGTCGATTAATTGTGTTCGTGGACCGGGCGAGAACAGACCCGCGGGATGAACACAACAACTCCCGGGTCCGTTTTCGGGATTGTGTCCAAAATTTTGTTGAAAGTATTGTAAAGCGTGTTGGTACATGCGTGTACCCTACGCACGTTGTTTTTTTATATTAACACGCGTGTATAACGATATTTTCGACTAACCTAAAGCTAAACAGAAAATGTATTTATTCGTCGTCCATATGTTTATATATATATATATACAGTACTCGCGTGTACGTGTGCAGTGTTAGCGTGAGCTTACGCACGAAGGAAAATAATATTGTAAAAATGAAAAAAACGATTACATTTGAGTCGTCGAACGGTAAAGTAATACTGTGACTCATCAATTATACACTATTTATCTACCGACAGCTCTAATTTATACACGACTCCGAGTCGCGTTCATAATTAAACGCAATGTACCTGTAATTTTTTAGGTTACTACGAGAAAAAATTAAACGTCTACATAATTATATATATATATACGTGAAAATGAGCGTGTTAAATTTTGTTAGCGCGATATGGTCGTTCTCGCGAAGCCGGTAGCCGAATATCATAATTTATAATAATTAGTCCTGTTGTTCAAAACGCGTGGTGAACGCGGGACACATTATGTTATTATTTTTATCGTGACGTATTCGTTATATATATTATCGTTATAAGTACAGGCATATGTATACCATCACGGTTATATCGTGAAATACGAATTTTAAATCAATTTTTCCGCGTAGACACGACGTAGAAGGAGTAACCATCGTATACACGTTAGTCGCTGAAAGGCCGTTATGAGGATACATACACATGTGTGTATGTGTGTGTGTGTGTGTGTGTGTGTGTGTGTGTGTGTGTGTGTGTGTGGGTGTGTGTGTGTGGGTGTGTGTGGG